>CM043871.1:37406001-37595324 GCA_023846275.1 Vanilla planifolia
GGAGAAGAAGAAGAAAAAGAATAAGAAGAGGAGGAAGAGGAACAGGAAAAAGTTGAAGAAGAAGAAGTGGAAGAACAAAAAGAAGGAGAAGAAAAAGAAGAAGAATTTAGAGAAGAAGGGAAGTAGCAGAAGAGGAAGGAGAAGAAGAAGAACAAGAAGTAGATGAAAGAGAAGTAGTAGTAGTAGTAGTAGTACGTAGTAGAAGAAGAAGAAGAAGGAGGAGAAGACGAAGAAGAAAAGAATTGGAAGCAGAAGAGGAAGAAAATTTAAAGAAATTAAGAGGTAAGAAGGATGAAGTAAGAAGGAAGGAAGAAGTAGGAAGAAGGAAGAAGTTAGAAGGATGGAGGAAGAAGAAGAAGAAGAGGAAGAAGATGAAGAAAAAGGGAAAGAAGAAAAAGAAGAAGAAGTGAAAGAAGTGGAAGAGGAAGAGGAAGAGGAAGATGAAAAAGGGAGATGGAAGAAGGTAGAAGGAAGAAGGAAGAAAGAAAGGAGAAGCAAGAAGGAAGAATGAAAAATGAAGAAGAAATGAGAAACGAGAAAGAAGGAACAAGAAAAAAAGAAATAAAATAGAAGAAGAAGAAGAAGAAGAAGAAGAAGAAAGAGCGGGAGAAGGAGAAGGAGGAGGAAATGGAGAAGTAGATGGAAAAGTTGAGGTGAAGGAGAAGGAGAAGGAGAAGGAGAAGGAGAATAAGAAGAAGAGGAAGAAGAAGAAGAAGAAGAATAGGAAGAGGAAGATGTGGAAGAAGATGTAGAATAGGAAGAACAAGAATAAAAATAAGTGCAAGAAGAAGGAGACGAAGTTGTATAGAAGAAGAAGAATAAGAAGAAGAAGAAGATGATCATGAAAAAAAGGAAGAATTAGTGGAAGAACAAGAAGAAATAGATAAAAAAGAAGAAGAATTAGAAGAACAAGAAGTAAAAGAAGAAAAAGAAGCAGAAGTGGAAGAAGAAGAAGAAGAGGAAGAAGAAGAAGAGGTAGAAGTAGAAGAAGAAGAAGAAGAAGAAGAAGAAGAAGAAGAAAAAGAAGAAGAAGAAGAAGAAGAAGAAGATGATGAGAAAAAAGTTGAAGAGGAAGAAGAAGAAGAATAAGAAGAAGAAAAAGAGGAAGAAGAAGAAGAAGGAGAAGAAGAGGAACATGAAGGTGAAGAAGAAGATGATGAAGTAGTAGTAGTAGTAGAAGAAGAAGAAGAAGAAGAAGAAGAAGAAGTGGAAGAAGAAGAAAAACAAGAAGAAAATGAAGTAGAGGAAAAAGAAGTAGAAGAAGAAGATTAAAAAGAAGAAGAAGAAAAAGTAGATAAAGATGTAGAAGAAGTAGAAGAAGAAGAAGAAGGAGATTATGATGAAGAAGCAAAAGTCGATGAAGAAGAAGAAGGAGATGAAGAAGAAGAAGAAGAAGAAGAAGAAGATGATGATGATGAGGTGGAGGAAGAGGAAGAAGAGGAATAAAAAAAGAAGAAGGCAAAGGGGCATGAGAAGAAGAAGATGATGATGAAGAAGATGAAGAAGTAGAAGAAGAAAAAGAATAGGAAGAAGAATAGGAAGAAGAAGAGGAAGAAAAAGGGGAAGAAGGATAAAGAAAAAGGAAGAAGAAGTAAGAAAGGAGAAGCAAGAAGGAAGGAGGAAGACGTAAAAAGGAAGAAGTAAGAAGGAAGAAGGAAGAAGAAAAAGAAGGGAAAAGGAAGAAGAAGAAGAAGAAGAACAAGTAGAAGAAGAAAAAGAAGAAGATGAAGAAAAAGAGAATGAGGAAGAAGGCGAAGAAGAGGAAGAAGAAGAAGAAGAGGAGTAGGTGGAAGAAGAAGAAGAAGAAGGAGAAGATCATGAAGAAGGAGAAGATCATGAAGAAGGAGAAGGAGAAGGAGAAGGAGGAGATGAAGGAAAAGGAGAAGGAGAAGGTAGTGGAGAAGGGAAAGGAGAAGGAGAATGACATGGAGAAGGAGAAGGAGAATAGGAAGGAGAAAGAGATGGAGAAAGAGATGGAGAAGGAGAAGGAGAAGGAGAAGGAGAAGGAGAACGAGAAGGAGAAGTAGATGGCGAGGAAAAAGAAGAAGAAATAGAAGTTGAAGAAGAAAAAATAAAAGAAGAAAAATTAGGGTGAGAGAGTAGAAGAAGAAAAAGGAGACGAAGAAGAAGAAGAGGAAGAAGAAGACAGAATTAGAAGAGGAAGAAGAGGAGGAAAAAGTTGAAGAAAAAGAAGTGGGAGAACTAAAAGATGAAGGAGAAGAAGAAGAAGAAGAAAAAGAAGAATTACAAGAAGTAGTAGAAGAGGAAGAAGTAGAAGAAGAAGAAGAAAAAGAAGTAGGTGAAAAAGAAATAGAATTAAAAGTAGAAGAAGAAGAAGAAGAAGAAGAAGAAGTAGAAGAAGAAGAAGAACAAAAACAAGAAGAAGAAGATTCAAAAGAAGTAGAGGAAGAAGAAATAGAAGAAGAAGAAGAGGAAGAAGAAGAAGAAGCAGAAGAAGAAGACGAAAAGTAGAAGAGGAAGAAGAAGAAGAAGATGAAGAGAAAGCATAAGAAGAAGAGGAGGAGGAAGAAGAAGAAGAAGAAGAAGAAGATGAATTAGAAGAAAAAGAAGAAGAAGAAGAAGAAGAAGAGGAATAGAAAGAAGAAGAAGAACAGGAATAAGAAAAGAAAAAGGAACAAAAAGAAGATAAAGATGAGAAAGAAGATGAAGAAGAGGAAGAGGAGCAAGAAGAAAAGGAAAAAAAAGAAGTGGAAGAAGAAGAATAAGTTGACGAAGAAGTAGGAGACAGAGAAGGAGGAGGAGAGATAGAAGAAGAAGGAGAAGGAGAAGGAGAAAGAGAAGGAAGAAGAAGAAGAAGAAGAAAAAGAGAAAAAAGATGGAGAAGGAAAAGGAGGAGAAGGAGATGGAGAAGGAGAAGAAGTAAAAAAAGATGAAGATGTAGAACTAATTTTTGGAAATGAAAATTTTCTTAAATAAACAATTCACTCATCCCCTCTTATTTGTTATTTCTCAAATGTTTTACAATAAGTTAGTCATTTGCTTGGTTTTATTGGACATGTTAATTGTCTACTGTTATACGATCATTATGTTGTTTCATATATTTGGCTTCACATAAAATTGATTTCGAAGGTTAGGCATATCTTTTCATTTGTTTTGGATATGTGAGCATACCAAATGTTTTGAAACATAATGTATTTATTTCTTTTTTTTATAAAAAGTACATTTCAAAAATTAAGTATTAAGAAAAAAATAGAGGATGTGACACCCGATCCCAAGATAAAAAAGCTTGGTCATGAGAATCTTCACTATAAAATAATAGTTTTATTTTCCTAAACAAAATACTTATAATATTATTCAAATTATCAATTTAGATACAAGGTCATAAAATAATACCTAAGACACTAAACACAAAGTACAAATGGCACAAAATAATATGATGAGCCAATATCCAATAAGTATCTTGAACACCCCAAAAATTTTAATGGAACAACATATTCAAATAACATGAGGATAATATTTCAAGAAAATGAAGTTCTTTGTGCCTAAAACAATCCAACAAGGGGAGGGGGTGAATTGTGGTAAATAAAATTTTCTTTTGATTTTTGGTTTCAATTAAAACATAAATCTTTTAAGCAAGAATAATAAAGAATAGTACACCAGATTTTTAAGGTGGTTCCACTCAAAATCGAGCCTACATCCACCCCCAACCAGTGTTTGGAAAAGAACACCAAAATCACAAAATTACAAGCAAGGTTTTTCGTAAGGTTCACCTGAAACCTATTTAGGATTTTACCTACGGCTAATCCCAAACCTACTTGAGTTTTTTTGGGCTCAACTCAAACCCCACACTTTTGCACAATTGTCGGGATGCCCTTACGCCAAAGAAAGAAATACAAAAAAATGGCAAAACTTAAGACATTTTAAGAGAAATATGAGGCACACACAATACTAAAAAGAGGGAAGAATAGAGATTGAAAAATAGTTGGAGCAAAAACCTCAAATTTTTTGTTCCTTCTTGCACCTTTCACTTTGTGACTTTGGAAGCACCATATGCACTTAGAGTTGTTCGATATTGTGATTTGAAAGCTTTGAAATCTTAGCAATGGTAACCTTTAGGAGTTCTTCATCAATCCCTATTTATAGATCTTAATTTGAGCACTAAATCCACTCCCCACGGTTCTAAAATGAACTAGCCATTTGGGTAACAGACACAAAGCAGTCACCATTCGATTTGGAGCTTGAAATGGCATTTCTGGTTGAATCTCGAATTTACCATTCGAGATCAATCCTGGTCGTTGGGGAGGCCTTGATCTGGGCCATTGGATCACGCATTTGTTGTCCTGCATGCATTAAAATAATGTGTCCAGAAATCAACTAAAATAGAAACTTACTGTAGTGGTTCCGCATCCTCTTGCAGATCTGGCTCGATAAAAATCTCCTGATCAGTATTTTTCTGTTATCATGACAATTTACCATGATTAATCTCAGCCATCCTATCACGCCTACTCTTCCACCTTCTTTGACAATCGAATGGAAGTTTAGTCCCACATCATCCAAATGTCTTTACCAATGCTCTTTATAACACTTTCGGTTCATTAGTCTCTCGAGCCATTTGGGGTTGGCTTCGATAGCACCCGTCCTTCAGCCTTCTTTGATAATCGCATGGAAGTTTAGTCCCAATCGTCTAAATGTCTTCACCATTGCTCTCTGTAACAACTTCAGTTCATTTGTTTCTCGAGCCATTTGGGGTTGGCTCCCCCTTTCCTCGACCAAGATTTCATCACTTTGTCCTGGTTGGCTTTGATTTCTCAATTGCTCTTGTCAGTTTTCTCTGCGGGATGAGTTGACATTTGTTCCATTCAGCAGTTGCAGGTTAATTTCTCACTTATTTTGTTCAGCAGCTCTTCCTGCAGTCTTTGGACTTCTCTCGTCCCTTTCTGGTCTATCAAACAATTTTTACTTTCTTTTTTTTTAAAATTTTTAAAGCCTGGACAGACCAGCCGTCGGGTCAGATCTATCTGCCCAACACTACAATCAAAATTCCAGAGACTAAAGTGGTTTTATAGTATTTTGTGAGAATTTTTGTGCCAAAATTTTGAATATAAGTATGCCAAAATAATTTTATATTATGATTGTCTTAAAGTGTCCTAAATGTTTATGAAAAGAAATTTATGAAAAATTATTCCTAAATAATTTTAAAAAATAAAATACCAATGTCTATACTTTTCATCAATAATGCTTGGCCCAAAAATCAAAATAAAAAAATTATTAAACTTATAACATTTTCAAATATTAATACTACTAGTGTGCCACACCATCTACAAATTTGTACATGTCAAATTCAAGAAAAATAAAGAGATATTCAAGTATAAAGATTTTGGTGCATGCCTTCAATTTCCTTGAACCTTGCCATCACTTCAAGTGTCTTGAAGACCACTATTTTAGACATTTAAAATTCATGGCTTGACTTAATTGAATATTAACAATTTCACTTAAAGCAAGCCCATATGACATATAAACATTTATGCTTGACTCATCAAACACAAAGCATTCTCTCTACTTTCTCTAAACAAAAACATCAACTATATGATTCCCCCATCGTGTTGTATAATTGGCATCTCACTAAATCATTGTTATCAATTCTTCACTTATTGTATTATATGGCCTCTCCATCAAATAGTACTATTCCTTCAACTCCCTATATATGGTTATCAAAAGCCCCCTCTTACTCTTTGAATTTTATCTAATCATATTTTGTGAGAATCCCATGGTACAACATGATCACTCCAACTATGATATGACAACATTATTGGACCACACAATAAGCTTTCTTATTGAACCAACTTAACTCTAATTGTATTATATATTCTCTTAATTGTATGATATGTTTATTAACTACCTAAACAAATTATTGATAATCATATTGTATATTAAGTCTAATCATATAGTAGACTCACCTCCAAACAAAACCATAAGGCTTAAATTCAACTATATTTTACTATAAGATAACTCTAAAACCCCATAATTAATTATCATAGCATTCTTGTGCAGTAAAATAAAAGCTCTAATTCCTTTATAAAAATGAATTAATTCAATAAAAAATATAATTTCATCTTTTTTTGCCTTATTTTCACTCATTGTAGTAGCTTTCTAATACGTTCTTCCCCTTTATTCTTATAGTGACAGTATGTCTCCTTTCTATCTTCCTTGCTGCTCTCCTTATGACCAACACAATTCTTTTCTTCTTTTTCTTGTTGTCCTCTTGAATGAAACTTTCTTCTTCCCTCTTCTCTTTATTTTCTCTTTTTCTCATTCTCTCCCTCAATTTTTCTTTCATTAGCTACATCTCTAAACTACCTAAAACTTTTAGTAATAACTTATTTAACACTAATCTTGTTAAAGATAATTGGCTTAAATTAAAAATTATTATTTTCCATTTAAATATTCACAATATAAATTTATATATGTATTATTCAAAAAATTGTAATTAATTATGCAGGTCATAAAACATTATTAGCCCACTTCAATTATATTCTTCAAAAAGAGTTCTTTTTAATTATATGCTTTAATAAAATTTTATTTTCATTTAAAATATGACACACTTCTGAAAAAAATTTATTATTTTATTTTAATTAATAAATGTATTATTTAAAAAAATAATTTTATTGTTATTTAAATTCTCATAATTGCAATTATATCAATCAAATCTCAAGAATTGTAATATATTATTTAGAACCAAATTTTAAGATATTACAATAACAAAATTCTTTTTTTGTATGCATTACTTCATAAAAGCATATATATTATCATGCATATCATGAAATATAAATATTATTAAAATATGAAATGATATACTAATAAAATAATAATCAACCTCTTAGAAAAGTCATATTCTATGTAAGAGTAAAAAATAATAAATAATATGCAAAAATATCTTAATTATGAAACATTTTATATATTAATTTAATATAGTGCATATATCATAATTACATGTTTTACTTTTTGAATTTAAGACGACAACATCTTTTTCAAATTATTTTTTTTATTTTTTACAAATATAAACATGCGATCTATCACAAAATTATTTTTTAATTATATATATAGAGAAACACACACACACACACACACCATATTTCTTATGATTATTTCACTCAAATTATCATCTTTTTTTTGCCCCTATTATAGTATTAGCATGCTATATTTTATACATAATGTATTATATATTTTTTTTAATAACAAACCATACATTAAATTCATTGCATTATATGTTTTATGTAAAACCACTCTATGGCAAATACCATATTATTATTGATTCCTTAACTCTTATAACCTAACATACAATATGTTGAGCAACTTGTATGGCATGCACAAATTGCATATACTATACTCTAATAAAAATGAATAATCTTTGCCTCTACAACCTCAATGGCAATATGTTATGTAATTTCTAGATATCATTATAGAAAAATATTAAATAATTTGATATATTTGTAAATAATAGAATATTTAGGTATTTTATTAAAATGTGATGTTGAAACTCATGGGGAATAAAATTTTCAAATTCTCAACAGTCATGGTATGGGTAGGATAAAAAATGATTTTAACTACCCTCACTTCCCAAGCTTAATTCAATAATGAGCTTTGAAGTGTTCGGGTCATCACAACCTTGTTGTCTCAGCTTATAAATAAGTCTAGTAGGCCCAATCCAATGAGCTTTTTCATATAAGAAAACTGAGAAGCAAAGTTGTGCCATAGAGGAGAGTTGCAAATGTTTGAGTAATCGATGTTGAAAGTTTTTTAGAATGATTGTAAGAAAGATTGAAAGGCATCAAGGAAAAGATGTTAACTATCTAGCGGTCTCCCACACAAGCAAGGAATTTATTTATCCTTTGTGTGTCAATCATAAATCGGAGGTGTCCCTTAAACAAATATATATTTCGTGCTGTTTTAACACGAGAAAGTTGATCATATTTTGGCTGTTGCTCAAAACTTGCTTGGGTTCCCCATCAAATATATATTCACACTCACCTACTGGAAAATGGAGTAGGGAGACCTAAATGATTGGAGAATGTGAAATTATTTTTACTTTCTACAAATAGTTGATCTCATAGAACACACAAAATTAATGGATATTCCGAGAAAATATAAGAAACTCATGAGGAAGTGGGATGTACATATTTTTATAATGGTAAGGCTCGCGATACATATTGTGCTCATCTTCCTTGCACATTTAGGAAACACCTCAGCATCAAGAGCATGGATAAGAATGGCTGTTTGTAGCAACTATCATTTGGCCAACTGGGTTGCCGACTTCGACAGCATGGACCGCAATAGCAAAAATGCCATCCTTGCATTCTGGGTGCCTTTCCTTTCGCTTCACCTTGGTGGCCCAAGCACCATCACCGCCTATTCCATGGAGGACAATGAGCTGTGGGCTCGACACCTTCTTGCCCTCTCTTATGAGCTCATTATTGTCATTTATGTTCTGTTCCAACCTCTTCCAAGTAACCTCCTGCTCACTCCCACCCTACTCATATTCTTTGTTGCCATCATCAAGTACGCAGAGCGGTCTTACTCACTTTACAGAGCCAGCACTGGCAGTTTTTGCAGCTCAGTGGTCATTTCAAGCAAGCAAAGTCAATTAAACTAGATTTATTCCAAGCATTGGACAATGGTAGCACATGTTGTGGATGAAAATGAACAAGACGAATTGAATGCTTTAAAAGGAGCTTTTGATTTGTACTCAGTTTGCAAGTCTTTCTTCATGTACGTTATTCCCCTTGTGGACGTATACAAGGTGATCAGAGACATTGAAGGAGGTGATTGTTAAGGAAGTTTTGGGCCTGACAAGCACAGAAGTCAGCTATGTCTATGATGAGATGTACACGAAGTGCATCGTTAATTGGTCAGGTGCCGGCATCATCCTCAGGGTGATCTGCTCCTCCGGTATCCTTCATGCTTTGTTGTTGTTCGTTTTCTCTTGAAAGCATGGCTTTGACACTAGTGTCATCACAATCACTTATGTCCTACTTGGAGCTTCCATATGTCTTGATACCATGGCTTCTCTCATGTTCCTACTTTCTGACTGGCCGGTGATCTTCCTTCTCGAATTTAAGAAACTGGGCAAGTGAGGTTTGCCTCTTTCACTGCTCATTCTCCGAATAAGGAGAAGGTTGTGGTGTGAAAGAAGATGGAGGCCTTCAGATATGCTGCAACTCAACTTGATCACCAACTAATTGAGGAATGCAGCAGTACAGCCAAAGGAACATGTATCACCAGACAATCCAAATAACAGAAGGATAAACAAATCGGCACGCAGAATAGAATCCAAGCTTAGATGACCCATTAGAGCATTTTAGGAGGCAACAGTATTGTTCCCGAGTTGGACCAGTGGATTTTCATCCTAAACTTTGTATTCACAAAAGTTAGTAAAGGCAATCAACTTCTTCTAGAGTTTGTCACTGCACATGCTAAAAAACACTTAAAAATATCGTGGGGTAGTTCAACGATAAGGCAGGGCTCGCTGCACTCCGACTAGTTGATGCCCCAGTATGGGTTGTCCCTGCATTCCTAATTTGTTAGAAGGCTTGTTAGCCGATCAGCAAGTTCATGTGTGGCAAATTATGACACCTATGCTACCACTGGAAGCCCAGGAGCTGCACCCATTGCATCATTCTCATGAAACACAACCACAGTCTAAGGGGTTAAGAGTGCAGAAGAACACTTGGCATGGGATGCAGGAAAGCAAATGCCTGTCTGACTATATGTATTATCTGGTGTTAATGCGACTAGAGATAGTGGCAACCATGGGAGGAGCGAGCCCACTTATTTACTGGCATGATTTCTATGGTATGGTACAGTTCATCGAACGGGATGAAGTGGATTTGACGTCGACTGTGAACAGCGATGATGAGGTGACGGGAAGGCGTGCAGGTTGATGTTAACCGAACCTATAGAATGGATCACATATCCATCTTTGTTTCAGATTGTGCGAGTGATTGTGCACCTGATTCTTGTGCTTAGGGAGAAAAAAGGTGACAGGTGATCATATCGACATGGGTGGAGCTTTTGATGCCAGGAGCAAGGAATAGTCGAGCAAGCATGCACAGCAGGGGAGGTGACATTCAAACTTTTGTTTTGCTACTTGTGAAGCATGTGGGAATGGTGGATGCTTTGGATTTTGGCAGATACGTGATGGGTGGTGCGCTAGACACAGCCAAAAAGCTACCGTCCTTCATAAACTATATTTAAGAAATTGTCTGCTTTGATTACGATAGGTGAACAAGTGTGAATAATGTATCCATCGATTCAACTTTGGTAAAATCACAAATTCTCCTTCACCTAGTCTACAAAAATTGGTCCTCATAGCAATATTGAAGGAAATGACACTAAAATAAAATCTTTCAAAGCAAAGTTTTTGTACATTTGCTCATTGAGAAAGATGAAAGAAAGAAATTTTATTTCATTAAAAAAATAAATATATGGATGTTTGTTCATAAAAAATATTATAACCACATAGTAATGTTTTATGATAATAAATTAATAATATCAATGACAAAAAAAATCTTATATTCAATGAAAGAAAAAAAAATATTTTTTTTACTCATTATAATCAAGTTGTTGTATTCATTTAAAGTTATCAAAGCATAAATATAAAGAAAACTAGTAATAGTTGTTCAAAATTTATTTTATAATTTTTTTATCATTCAATATAAGAAATCTCAACAATTGTTCTATTCTTCTTTTTTTACAATTTTATTTTATTTTGGTACTTTCTAATGAACAATTGCTTATGAATTTGATGTTTTTGTGCAAAAAATCAAATTGTTTAGATAACAATTTTTCTTCTCTGTTAGTTCAAATAATTTTTATATTAAACCAATTTTTTATTTTTATAAGACCTTCAAATTCCTTATATTATTAAAATAGCTTTAATTTATAAAATACAAAAGATATCCAACTCAAATGAATATGGTCATAAATAAATAATAAATAATATCATTTTTTATTTTGAAATAAAATATTAATTTATTACAAATATCAACATGAACTAATTCAAGAAACTACATAACTTTCTAAAATTTAAGAATGTTGATTATTGGTTCTTTTCTAAAATATAACTTTCACAAATATAATCAACATTAAAAATAAAAAAATATCATTCAATATTTTTTTATTTTATAACTTAAATCTAACAAAATACAAATAATCATTTTAATAATATCACAACTAAGATTTATGCTTAACCTTTACACAAATATATTACTTTTAATATGAATTTTTTTTATTAAAAACAGCTCATTGACACCATTCATCCTCAAATATACAAAATAATGTTGTTATATTACTTATCTAATACTTAATCAACCACAAGCTAAAAATTGAAATACTAAACAAATATCATGAACCAATTTTTTTTATCATTTATCCTTCGTTATGATTTAAAAAAGTGTCTTGATATCTATTCTATTTACTTAAGTCTTTATTCATATTCACATAAAAATTTATAGACTTTGAAACATAAAAAGTCCACATCATTGTAATACTAGAAATTGAATATAAAAGTTAAATGAAATTCAAAACATTGTTTCAAGATAGCCTTGGATTACACATCCTTTACACCACTTTAAAGGGAAAATATTAATTAACTCAAAATCTTAATCAATAATTATTGGCCACATACATCGCATATATATCCTTTACGATTTGGAAACAAATCAGAATGATAAAAGGGAAGCTAAGTAAAGATATAAGTCCTACCAAAAAATGTGATCCCAGATTGCTGAAATCGATTGGAGTTCCCGAGCTTCAACTTCCATGCTTTCCTTCCCCTAAACTATTTACCACCTTGCCTTTGCCACTTTTTTTTCTATTGATGAGAACGGGCTTCTCTTGCTCTTTTGGTAGCCAGCGGCATTGCATTCGAGTGCTGCTTCTATCTGTTGCTTAGCCTACCAGTCTGGTTAAACAATAATAACAACTTATCTCAAGCTGACCCCGATAAAAAAAAGCTTTGAAATAACAAAATCATGTAACAAAACAAAAAAACTTGATGTTCTTGCTATTAAAAATGGCAAATGTAACACTTTTAGCATCGTATTTTCCCTTATCCCCTCTGCCTGCTCGAACGAGAGCTACTCTCCCCTGCTTGCTGAGCTTGCTCCTGACGTGCACCTAAACACAACACATGATTATCATTTTTTAACCAATGAAGTTTAGTAAATTGCTTTTAAAAATGCTAAACCAACTTGGATGGGTCAAACATCACTATATGCACTCAACTCAGAAATAAAATAAACTTGAATACATCCAAGAGGTTCTAATTGTTCTTATTCTTGCCATTTCAATGTGATCACTTCCAAAGAATGGCTGGTGAGAAACATCAAAGAAAGCCTAATCACATACAACTAAAATTTGAACAACAAAAGCAATTTAGTGTATAACCGTTATAGGAAATTTTCATCTCCAATGCAGGACAAGATATAATTATCTCATTAAGAAATAGATCAATCAATGCCACAAAAAGTAAAATTTTGAATATCCTAATGCAATGTTAATAGCATGTAATATTTTTTCATGTACACAACTCTTTCAGAAATATAACACTGCTGAAGACAAAAAGCAGTGAGCAGATATATGAACACACAATAAATGGCAAAGCAAACTCCTGAGGCTTGTTAATTTCTTTGATAGAAGACATGTAATTACACCCAGCCTTCTCAAAATTACCCTAATAAGCAATCAAATATGACAAGATTTAAGACAAACAAAAAGAAATGGTGCATATTGTATACTAGAGTAAAGAAAGACTCAATCATTGGGACCAATGATCAAGCATCGTGTTAAGAGTATAAATAAGAATGGTTGATAATATAAACATCACAGATAAGAGACTGTTCATACCTTGCTGTTCTATGATCTTGCCAAATTGTAGTAGGAATGAGCTCTCATCAACCCATGATTAATTACAGATAGTGCTGTCTCGATTAACTGTTCCATAACAAAATGCTGACTAGTAAAGAAGAAATCATTTGCGAAATGATTTAATGTCATTGAACAATGTGGATATATTTCAAAAGCACTTTTCATCTTCAACATTCCTTTCTGAATACCATCAACTACAAAAAAAATAACACTAAATGAATTAGCCACCAATAAAAAAAATTTTACTGAACCAAACTTACTCCATTATGAACAAACAAAAAAATGAACTACCTACACCACCTCCTAGGTTGACAAGTGCAATCTCACCTTCATTTGTTTGCAATTCCATAATTCCAAGAGCCACAAGAGCATCAATATTTTCTGGATCTAACTACACAATGGAAACAAATAAAAGGGGAATATAAGAAAATACAGGGCATGTCATGAAATTTGTACTATAAATTAAAACAAACTTACATAAAGCACTTGATGAAAGGCTTGTAGAGCCTTTCAAATTGAGCAAGTTTGTATCTACAGTAACCTATACCAAGCCTCGCAGCTCCAGGACAACTATGATAAGCTCTTAGTGCTTTCTGGTCGATGTCATAATCAGTTAGTTAAAAGAGTTGCCTGACTAAAAAAATTCAGATCATGGTAATGGATATTACAATAAACATGGAAGTACTAATACAGATACATTAAGGTACCAATTGCGTGTCACTATTACCAATTACAAACATAAATTGGCACTTTCAAGTTTCACTGAAATTAACACGTGATTAAATGCTTGAAATGCCACAATGTTACAAACCAAATATATGCTCAAGAGGACATAGGATGACTCATCTCGCCACATTTCAATAGAAAAATACTAAATAGAATGGCATAATATAGGCTCCCAAAAATTTGAATATAGGAAGAAGCTATTTCAGGCATGTATTACCCTACATAACATAGGGGTTTCATGAATTGAACTCAACTTCCAAGTCACAAAAAACTTAACCTGAACAATGAGTAAAGCATGCCCTAAACAATATTTAATTTTTGCTATATAATATTGAATTTGGAATCTTCAAGAAAAATAAACTCAATGCACAAAAATATTTTTATCATATGTTTGGGCACAAGAAGTGCTTAAACAGACCTTATAATAGTCTTAAGATCTCGGTTATGGCTCTGCTACTTTTTGATACTGATCTTCATTCTCCCCAGCATCAAACTCAACACAAGCCTACAATCAAGAACTTCCAATGAAGGTGGCAATAACAAAATTCAGCATTTGTAAATAATGATCTTATGTAATTGAAATAAACAATCTAAAATTTAAACAAAACCATAAAGGTTTAAGTCCATGCATTTTTATCTATTATGCAAAAGGGATTTCCAACATTGAATCTTCCTTCTTTCAACGCATCTTTTTTTTCCTGAAAATTATCTTGTTTTATTCCTTGTTCTATTATCCCTCCTTTTGATAATACGATCACGCTTTATGAAGAAACTACAAATCATTAAAAAATGAGCTAAAGCTGTTAAAAAAAGCATAGCATCAACTAGAAAGTGTTACTCAAGATAAAGGTCAAATGAAATATAAAATTATGTAGAATATTCGTTGAAATTTAGAAAATAATTAAATAGAAGTATTTCAAATAAAACAAAATTTTGAACAACTCCAACTAGATATGCAAAGTGCCAAAACGAATTTTCCAGAAACAAGCACTATGCTTGATCCATCTAAAGTAGGCTAACCAAAAGTTTTTGTTTAACTATAGACTAATGTTAATGCTTGGTTAAAGAGAGAAGTTCATGCCTGAAGGTCAAGTAAAAGCAAAAAATTCATAACTGGGCAAAATTAAAAGTAGACTAGAAATTCAAATATTATTATGGCAAAAACTGTAATCTAATTTCCATAAATAATTAAAGCATGTGAATAAGCAAGCATTAAATTTCAATGCTAAGCCAAAGTGTCATTTGGTAGTGCCTCAAACTCCTAAGCTAGACTTAATCCAACATAAGTGTATTAATTTATTCAATAATGGAGATTAAATTAAGAAAGAGATAAATTATGCAGTATGCTTAAAAACGTATTAATGTCAACAAAACCATATCAAATAACAAAGCATCTCATTAGAAATAATGAACACTTAAGCAACTAAAAAATGAAGATTTACTATAAAATAACTAGTTACTTCAAAAATAATAACTAACATTAATATATCACGTTATACATAAGTATGAGAGTAAATTGCATATAAATCAGAGTTATGATCTAATTCTCAGTAGGTTCCTTCAAGATTTATAATAAAGCATGCAAGTCAACAAGTATTCCAATAATAAATAGGTCCAAACATAGCATATTTAATTAAAACACATGGTTTGGGTATGATAGACTTGTGGAGTATCTTAGTATATTTATATATTCTTAAAGTACTCTTTGTTCTAGTCAACATCCACCTATCTCCACCTCTCCAATAATGATGTCATTTTCTACAATCCAAATCTTGTTTTCATCTCTCATCAAAGCTTCCTTGGAGTCCTCCATAAGGAAATGGTTTAGATCACTTCCTTTTAAGTCTTTCATAATGCGCTTACTAAAAATAAGATATAACAAAAGTGCCCAATGAATGTTCTCCCTTTATAAATTGCCTATAAGTTGCATTTTGTTCTAATTCTTAACAAGTTCCTTCAAGATTTATGATAATAGATGCATGTTCATAAGTATGCCAATAATAAGCAAGTCTAATTTTAATAGATTTAATTAAAATAAAAAGTTGATCAAGTTTGGACAGGTTAGGCTAGTGGATTATTATAACATATTTATAAGATCCTTAAAATAACCTTAGTCATAATAGGATTCCACCTCTCTGACAATGATTCCATTTTCTATGATCTCAACCATGTTTCCATAACCTCATCCAAGCTTCTTAAATTGCTCCACAAGGCATTCATTTGAATCACTTCCATTAAAAAATAAGATGCAACCAAGGTTTTCAATGAATGTTCCCCCTTAATTACATCTCTAAATTGATGCTTATGATCCATGTTGAAATTTTTTTTAGCTCTCCTTTATTTTTAATTAATTTTAGAAGTTATTAAATTATAAAAATACTTTCTATTATTTATTTGGTAATAGTAACAACAACATTTTTCTTTCTCCCTTATTCCCTTTTTCGGGTCAACCTCAAGAACCTTTGTGACTTCACTTGAGAAGGTTTGCAAAGGAATCAACTGCTTGGGAGATGAACTTAAAAAAGAAAAGGAATTAGGGATAGGAAAATGCAAAAAGAAGAAGAAAGGAGAGAAGAAAAATAGGAAAAGAGAAACAAAATCAAAATCAGCAACACAAGTTAATTGCTATGCTGAATGAAGCAAGGCAGCCAAAGAAGCTGAGCTGACAATAAACCTATTTGGGAGAAGTTTTTGGTTATACTTGTGCTACCAAGAGAGCTCAGCTTTGTATTTTTATTTTCTTTCCTAAAGGAAGAGGCTGTCATGAATTTTTACAAGCAAGCAAAGGATAGTGTTGTAGCAAGCTGAAGCTTAGTGGGTAAAGGCATTCCGCCAAACTGGGAATGGTAAACTCTAGTTAAAGTGAGCTTCAGCTTCAGTTAAAAATTAAGAAAAGTATTACTATTTTGAATAATTATAATGTAGAAAGACAACTGCTATACTTCCAGCAAACAAGGGAATATGAGAGAAGCCACAACTAAGGAATATTTTGTTTGAATTGTTGTTGCAGCTTAAATCCAAAAAATAAAAGTAAGAATTGTGTGAGAAATTAGGATAAAAGAACTTAGAGGTAATTTTAATGGCTGCAAGCAAAAAAAAAGTAAAATCAATATCTTAATGCAATTCCTTTATTATTCATACATACATTCTTAAGAATTTCAAGAAATTGAAATAAAATAGTTTGGGATATTCAAACCATAAATCCTCAGGAGTTATGAATGAATTTCCTTGTAAGAAATGAAAAACAAAAAGAAAGGATAAAAAAAAGATAGATTTTTGGAATCCATGTAAATTCAAATATATGATAATATAGAAGGTATAATTATTCGACAATTCAAGTATGACATGCAAGTCACAAGTTTGCATTCATGTTCTGATACATTAATGCTTTTATGAGATTGAGTGATTAAAACACAACATAATAGAAATACAATGGAAGAGAAATAGATAAAGAAATGAAACATTATCTTATAATATGAAGTAAATTATAACTAGGTTAAATATCCTAAATAAAAAAATTAAAAAAAAATTATATATTTTATTGCATGATTCCACTATATATGATGAGCTCAAAACATGATATGCTAAACATGATTAGTGTTAGTTTTATCAAGTTATGAAATGGCATTAGTGATCTCCTGCTACTACTAACACTTTTTGCAAAGTTGATGTTCTAGAATGATATGATGTGATTGATAGGAACAACTAGTTATGTCTTGCTTATTAATAAAGGTGTAGAGATTATGTGGTTAGATGTCTTACAGATATGAGATAACATATGATAGAAATATATGAAAATAATAATATAAGAAATATGAGTTCAATTATAATAAATTAACAAAAAAGAAAAATAAAAATAAAAAGAGAAATTAATAAGAAATGATATACAATATGCATATGAAAAATATATAATATATAAATGTAGACTCTTATATTACTAAGTATATGATTTATTACTATTGGTGACTCATTTCTTCTCTGAGTATTATAGAAATGTCATGTTTATACTCATATTTATATCATTATATCATATCATGTTAATTGTTACATATAGTATTTAATTATTAAACATTGTATAACTTTTTTTCTATTTATATTACAAAACATATCACAAATTCACAAAGAGATAATTTCTAAAGCCATGTAAGATGATTGTGAATATGATATTATGTACATTATAGTTTTGAACTTGACATAGTATCATTGACTTTCAGTTAGAATAGCTATACACATTTATAGTTTCAAATAAATTTTTTGTCACCCTCATCTTTTTTTACATTAATATCTTCAATAATGCTTCTATAATAGACTATTAGTATATGCATATAATAGGTGCAAGCAAAAGTGACAAACATCTCTATATTATTCTCCATTATCCTTGCCACCCAGTGCTATAATACATCATCATCGTTTCTCTTCCACCTCTATGAACTTCGACAACCTTAAAATTAGTAAAGGGTTTAAGGTTTCACCAATGTAGAAAGAAGAAGAGGATTTTGATATTAACTTTGCTTTTAACATTGTTGAGGTGTATGAACCTACTTTCTTACAATGGCGTGCTTAAGACCTGAATGGCCAATTATAAAACTTAAGAAACTTTAGTTGAAAATAACCCCGAACACCAAAAACCTATATGCATTTTTCCCAAATTTAATTAATTCTAATAGTAGTCTAAAAATTAGTAATTATGTACATACCTCAAAAAAATACTTAAAACAATATTATTCTATTCAAAATACTTAATTAAAAGGACACAAGCTAGTTGTAATCCATCAATTTGCTTCCCTTAAATTTTATAACATTTCCCTCAATACATGTAACAAGCTCTAAATTGATATAGAGGACTCATTTAACCAAAGTGCAAACTTCACAAAGTAAAAGTACCTGATCCAAAAGTGTAGCAACATTCTTTTTGTCTTCACCTAAAACAATATTTAATTGACTTGATGCTTAATGCTTGTGCTAGGTCACCTTTGGCCACACAATGTTGTGCTGCAAAAATTGTAACCAGTGAAACATAAAGGCTTAATTAACTAGAATCTTCATCATGTAATATTCCCAATAAAAACTTCAAAAATTTGTACAAGTCAAAGGAAATATATTGATATTTGTTTTGAAGTATAAAATACTTAATTCTAATTTATCTGATCAAGAGAAACATAATAATATTGAAAAGATATTATGCTTTTGAAAGTTGCAAAAAGTTTAAGACAAGACACATCAAGATGAAATAATTTAAAAGAAAATGAGTTGTTACCAAAGTAACATTAAGCATGTCCTCAAAAGGGATGGTCAAACGTTATAGTGTAGCATCAATCTTCTTAAAAAAATAATTCAAATCATTTTAAATTTTAAAAAAAGTACAATTATGTTTTTCACTAGAGAACAAAATTATATCACTTTGCATAGTTTAGTTCAACATCATAATCAACATATCAATTAAGAAAATATTCCACCTATCCAAAATCAAATGATTATTTAAAGCACATGGCAAAGGCAAAGCTTTACCAAGAAAAATCATAAGTTTTATTGCCTTGTCCCCTAACGTCTTTTTAGCTCTCTTTCTTGGTGAAAAAATCCCATTCTAAAATTCAATTATGCCACCCTTTATCAACAATAACTTCTTTATTACCATGCATGAGCATCATGTAGCATAATTGGTCAGACACTGGCGATATGAATTTGCCAACCTGTCCTAACAAAGCCTTACCAGATAGAACATCAAGCAAACTTCTGCAACTTAAATGCATGGCATTAACTCCAAAAGATGGTGCCTCAAGTTATGTCCCAGCAATTATAATAAATCCAATATACTTGAAGCATATCCAAGTAGCAATATATTTTTCCAACATTACCACCATAATCTTTAAACATCATTACCCCTAAAATTGCATTTTTATACTCATATATTTAATTCAAAAGCCTTTCTAATGCTTTCTTACACATTTCAACAATCTAATTAGTTTAGAAGAGGATTCAAATAGATCTCAACAAATGGAAAATTCCATGAAGTACAAACACTCTTAACGAAGGTATTGTATCCTTGTCAAACTCTCAAACTTGGCCTTTAAGACCAAATATTAGCAGTGCCATGTTGCATCACTAATCTAAATTTGCAAAAAGCACAATCTCATATCCTCCACAAAATTCTAGGATGTATTGCACATTCTTTTAACAAGTTTCTAACACTCTTCCTAACCATAAAAAAGGGTGCATGATTGGTAAGCATCAAAATAATTTGTGTTTCATGGAAAATGGAAATGATGCTTGATGATTGATGTCATTCAAACATTCTTAAAGAAATAATTGCCATTCACTTTGCTCTAATCTTTATAGGTTATAATCTTTATGCATAATATTCACACTTATGCATAAATTTTTTATTGCATTTTTTGTAATTAAAAGTAAACTATTATTCATATTTGTATGCAAAAGTTAATGATTTTATACTTATATAAATAATTGAATGTTTTACATGTAATACAAGTGATATTTTATAAGTGTGTAACCTTAATTGTGTGTATTCATATTTCTCTCTCCACATAATGCATAGTTCTAGTCACAAATAAATTTCAACCATTTAAAAAAATTGTTTTATTAGTAGGTTACATTAAATTTGTTTGTTTTGTGTTTCATATAATTAGAATGGACAACAAAATAGGAGTATTCATATGTTCATATAAAATTTTGTGGTTAGTCTAATAAAGAATTTTTAAATTGCATGATCCTTGTATTTAGTACATGTTACATAGGAAAAAGAATGCTCGAGGTTCCTTATCTCATGCATTTTTTTACTACTCATAAAGTCATCATGGTCATGCTCATTAACATTTATTAGTTTGATCATTATTCTAATCCAAACCTATTTTTGAGGTAATAGTTTTGACACATTTCAGTCTTTTTTTTCTTTTATCATTACTATTACCATCACCCAGAAAGTATAAACCACCTCTAATATAATAAAACATAAAGTGCACTACGCAATCTTACAGATATTAACAAAGCTTGTTGTTTCATCAGTCGAGTGCATGCATCTGACTCATTGCGTAGTCCAAACAATGAAAATTAAGCTAAATCCAAAACATACTAGATGAACCATCTGAAGTAGGCCCAACTAGATTATGCTTAAACAACCTAAAAAATTCAAGCATATCTTAAAACTCAATTATAAGGTAAACTCCAAATTCATGTTTTCTAATCTACTATTTTTGCTTCTTCTGCATATATATAAATATAAAAAAATGTAGATAAAAACATATCTAATTTGAGTAATTTAACAAATTTTCTTCAATTCTACTCACAAAAATGCATATTCTGCAAAAACATTATCATTGCATAAATGAGAAATCGTAAATGAAAGTTAGAATATGTTACATGCTTTTTATAACAACAACAAAATTCAATTCAATGCAACACAATCCCACTACTTTTTAATACACATCCATTATATATTAAAAAATG
This sequence comes from Vanilla planifolia, assembly GCA_023846275.1. Lineage (NCBI taxonomy): Eukaryota > Viridiplantae > Streptophyta > Magnoliopsida > Asparagales > Orchidaceae > Vanilla > Vanilla planifolia. The sequence goes on from CM043871.1 coordinate 37,427,074, forward strand.
TGGTGTTGTATTTTTTTCTACATATTTGATCATATTTTGTATTTTCAATGCATTTGAAAAGAAAAATGTGTTTTATTTTGTTATGTAGGCCTTAGTCACTAGGTATTATGAAGAGATGCCCATTGTTGTAACCTATACATGATCAGTTTGTATGGGTTGGAATGTTCAAACCATATTAGTAGTTACATCACCAATTATGGGCATGTTCAATTCCAACAAATTCAAAATCAACTTAGGCAAACTAGATTTATCTATAGATTCATAGTGCACATGTTGATGCTTACCTTCCAACTACATATACACAAATAAAGCAATGCATGTAAAATTCTATGTGCACAAAGGGAGAAACGCCCATAAAATATTCACTCCACAATAGTTATTTCTATACAAGCATAGACAATGTGTAATATATGTTTTGGATTATAAGTATAGTCATATGTACAAAAAGAAGTTAATGCGCTCACAAATTACATTATGTACATACAAACATGGTTATATGAGAAAAAATATCATTATGTACAATCATGCATAAATGAAAACAATGCATCCATTGACAACAAAAAGAGTCTAACAAAAATTAAAGCATGTATAAGATGCATTAAATGTCTGTAGATACATGCAAACACAGAAAAGTAATGGGCTAGACGAAATGACTCAACATAAAACTTTATAAGAGCCAAATCACATTATGAAAGGTTTCTCTTTTTAATATTGTTTTTATGACATTTTTAGAGAAGAAATCATTGTTGTTGAGCCCAAGATGACCAGAGATTAAAGAACCAGAGGTGCTGGTCGCTCCATGTGTACTTATAGAAGGACCTCTCAAGTCTTTCTGTTGGTATATCTTGTCAGTCATGTTTGTTGTACTAGCTTTAACACTTCTTTCTTGTTATTTCTTTGTTTATCTATATAACTATTAAAGTAAGAACAACATGATTTGACATCTTTCTCATGTTAAGTTTTGCAAGAGTTTAATAGCATGCTTAAAGTTAATTTCATTAACTACTTCTACTTGGAATCTACCAACAAATTGTTAGACAAAGAATAGTTGCCTTTCAAAAACTTGGTTAATTTTTCTCATTTGCAATAGAGAAGGTTTCAATTATTTGAGTTATTATTTTAAACTGGTCATCATGCCTCATCAAAATCATAACTTACATATGTCCTAGTTGCAATTAGGTACAAAAACACATGTCTTTCAAAATTTATTGCATGCATTTTTTGTTCTCATTTTTATTACCACATTTGCATTAGCATTTCTTTACTCTAAATTTCAAACACATTTCATAAGTCCTCATAGTTTCATCTTGGTCATAAAATCCCAAAGATTGCAACTAGACACCACCCCAAACCTTTGAGTGTGCATTGCATTACAATCCCATTTATCCAAGATCATTACATGAATTCTGTAACACCATTGCACCATATTGACTAGATATTAAGAATCAAAAATGTCAAGTCCCTTATATTAATTTCTTCTCACCTCATTTTGGTCTTACTCTTCCACCATTGAATGAGAGAATTATGATAACTCTTCTCTCTTAACAAATTAATTGATCCAAAATTAACATGTTCAAATCATGCAACCAAACACTCTTAGCAATAACATTTTTTTCGCTTTGATTATTTCTGATCATATCATTTCAAGTGTATCTACTACATGTTCTATTTGTATACTTGAATTCACAAGAAATATTTAAAATAATATAATAATATTTATTATACTTGGTTTTAAAAAACTTATATGTAAACATGAGTAAGATATTTTGATCACACAATATAACCAAAGCATTCCTCAATTCCTTCAACATGTTTGAATTAGATTATAACCATCCTATAAATTTCTCTATTTTTTTAAATTTATATTAGAAATAATGAAATCTCTCATTTTTTTTATATTTTAGTGTCATATAATAGTAATCCTTGGCAATAGTACTCTTCTGGTTTTTATTAAAAATGAATTCCATGTTCGTTAAACATAATAAAATAACCTCTTCCTTAGTGCTATTAACAAAAGCATCATCAAAAGTAAAAATATGAATGCACCATTGTGAATATAGAACCAATGCAAAAAATTACAATTGAGAAACCTTTAATCAACAATACTTGAATGCACATATACATGCTTTCATAAGTTCAATATATCTATTGCTAAGTTTTCCATATCACAAGGCCTTTCAAAACACTATTATTGGACTTCTATCATTTCCCTTCTAGATTTCTTCATCAAACCCCTTAGCAAGCGAATAGTCAAAATAATCGTTCATCTAAACACACAACCAAATTGAATCAACAATATATTAGTTTTGTGTCATAATTTAAGCTCTTTAAATGATAAACTTCACTTTTGAAAACTAACATCACTGAACTTATAGAATCATACCTTACCTTTTAGCAACCTTTTTTCTTAATTTCTTTTTCTTTTTTCTCTTTTCTAAATACATTAAGAATAATCATTGCCTTTTTTTCATCTTTTTTTAATGGCCATTATCATCATACATATTATTGTTACATGTTTTACACATCTATAACAAAATCATGATCATATGGTGCTTAGTAAAATATAAGCAAAGACAAGAAATACAAGCATGAATGTCAATCATCTTTGAATTTGATAGATTTCAATTCATTACTTATTATAGTTGCCAAGTCTTATATAATACTAAGTACATATAGATGAATAAGCTTGCTATCTCAATTCCTCTTGTAAAGGTCTCCCCTTAAAATAGATATCAAATTATGTGCCTTTATATGATCCATATTTCCTTCATTTAAGTATTTTACACTTACTACAATATATCTTTCCAAATTTCCAAGATTATTTCTCAATTCCCTTACTTGACTAGTTAAACTGTTTCCAATAATTTAACAACACTACTTCTCTCCCTCCTCTTCCCTTTAAGCTGTCAACCACGATCAAAATGTTTTAATTTTATTCAAAACAACCTCATCATCCATGGTCATCCTCTAATATACTAAATATCAATGATTCATTTCACTTCAATAATTTGACCTCTTTAGTTTAGTGACTTCTTGCCTTCGTATCGTTTGGAATTTAAATGTTTTGCAAAAAATTAGGTTGCCAAATTTCATATATTTTGATGGATTTGATATTTTTAATAATTTAACCAAACTTAAAATACTTTTAAATCCTCATTAACTTTTGGTTCAATGACTATCACGCCTACTTTTTTAGACACAAAATTTTTACTATGCTTATACATGTAAATTCTATGCCATAGTAAAATATCATAATTTTGTGTTTTTATGTAATATTTTTAATTATTTTAAAAACTTTTTCAAGCACATAAGTTAATTCTTATAAATCGTTGATCTTCTATTTTAATAGTCAAAGGATTGTTTTTGTCAACATATTATCATTATATTCAAATAATTTATTAATTTTATTTCTTATTTTGACTCTTTCTTTTTAGGGGTTGCTCCTTTAGTGGTATACAACTTTTGAATAATATGAAATGATATTTTAAAGTCCTCAAAAATACTTTAAAATTCTAAATAATTCGAAATAACAATAATTCAATTTTTTTAATATTTTGGATATTATAAATCTTTTCTTCTTAAGATCATAAATCAAACCTATGATTATGATTTTTTTATTAATTTAAGCACATGATAATTTAAAATATCAAAATATCATTCAAATAATTTCCCTCACATTAAGGATGTTACAATCAAAGGGAATGATAAATCATGCTTTATCTTATTTAGTAGTTTGTTACGTTTCTATTAAGTTGTTAGTGATTTAAGTACTTACCTTTTGAAAAAATGTTAAATTTTTTATATTGATTTTTTTATAATTTTCAAAATATAAAAAAGTATATTAGTTTCATAATGATTTTTAGAAATGAACATGCTAATGGTTTTTTATTTAAAAAAATGTGTTTTCAAAATCAAAAGATAGAGAAAGAAATGCATGAGCCATAATTACTTTGTAACATTTTGAGGAATGTCATTTGATTTAAATAATGCTAGAGCTATTTGTTAAATGATGATTGATTTTATCTTCTAAGTTAGTGATGCAAAAATTTAGAACATTATATAAAGTATATTTAATAAAAATTAGATCTTTAAAGACATGTAAAAAGTGTACCATGGAACTAAATATTTTGAAAGTAATTTTAGCACTTTATTAAGAAAGTTTCTTAACTTTATGGTCTCGAAAAAAAAGGAAACTAAGTAAATCTAGACATGGTAAAAGATTTAATAAACATGCCTTCCTAAAAAGCTCATCGAGATGCTCAATATCTTGCTAAAAATATTATCAGGTTCACCCTTTTTATTTTCAAGCATGGAGAGAAACTTCAACAATTCATCAAGCTACTCCACCATATCTTTAGACAATAGTAAGTCGAAGATTGTCGAAAGGCTTTTCCAGAGCTTAATATATACTTATCTCAGCCTCCAATCTTGAGCAATCTAGTCCTTAGGGAGTCTTTATGTATATATATAATTGCTTCAAGTTTTATAATTAACTCTGCTTTAATTCAAGAGAATAATGGATTTCAACAACTAATCTATTATGTTACTCTCACTCAGAAAGATGTAGAGCTAAGATACTTTATCATATAGCATCTAACCCTAGCTTTACTTATGTCAACCTATCAGTTATACCAATATTCACATCATAGATGTGACAACAAATAAACCTATGAGGCACATCCTTCAACCAATAGGTGATATAAGTAGGTGGCAAAAGTGGGTAATTAAGCATAATGAGTTTGAACTTAACTTCATTTCCTATACATTTATGGAACCTCAAGTTCTTAAAGGTTTTCTAATGGAGAGAAACTCTTTTGATTCAAAACCTAAGACCCTTGTAAAATTTTAACAACCTTTTTTGTGGAGCTTTCATGTGTGAGTCTTGTAGCATTAGTTCAATCCTTCTTAGCTCTTAGTAAGTAAAGCTTAAAGGTGTTATCATAATTGTTTTCATTATCACCAACATACAGGCTTTGCATGAAGCCTTGATTGCAAGTCACTAGTTTGCTTGAGGGCTACAAATAAAGAACTTAAAAATCTTTACTAGTTTCCAACTAACTAATAAGTAGTGTCATATTAAAAGGTAAATATTTACACTAAAATCCTATGAATACTAACTTGGCCTCTTCTCCAAAGGTATGATACTATAGATCTATTTTTTAGTCATTAAGAACAAAATCAAAAAGTGGATCTACTAGCCAATAATAGAGATTTTAGTGAAGACTTTTCTCATCTTAAGAAGTTGAGTATTGAGTTACTAAATCGCCTAGTTCTTCGACCTAAAAGGCCTTCTTACTAATAAATCCCTCTGACACTTATCTAAACTTTTGGGATTTTAACCCTTATAAAGTTAGATGTAAAAAAAGGACAAGTGATATGTTCAATAATATACTTTGGTTGATTAGCAATATTATCAAAACTCCTATCTCAAGACATACACAAATGTGTTCATCTATGACATTTAAAATTTTTTATCAAGCTAATAGTTATGTTTTAAAAAATCTTAGTAACTTAGACAACCTTAGATAAATTTGACATATTATAAAAAAAATTATATTATTTGGAAACCACAACTCTTATTTGAAATCATTTTAGAGCATAAAATATTAAGCATTTCACTAAGTGAAGGAAAAAATGCAATCTTTTAAAACTTTTCCGAACATCCTTAATCATAAATTTAACATGTCACACTCCCTCTTGGTTGACTTTATAAGAGCCAATCCATTACACATGGTCTGATCTAAAATGATGAGCTAATTACCCATCACTACGATGCCTTACAACTTTTTGTAGTGCTACCACCAAGGAGAAATAATAGTATAATAATAATGATAATAATAATAATAATAATAATAATAACAATCTTGGCTAACCCATTTCTTGCATAAACTCTCTTATAAATAGATAGAGGATGATCTTGAGGAGAGAGAACAAAGTTGTGATTATTTTGAATAAAAAAGACAAGAGTGAGATGGAGAGAAAGAAATTTAAGAAAGGGAGAGTGCCCATGAGAGCACACTGAGGAGATAAGGGAGCTTCCACAAAGCTAACGCTAATGAGAAGAGCATATCATTAAAAAAATTGAAGTAAATCAAAAACTTATTTTTTCATGACAAATGAAGATGAGGGGGATGATAAGGGAGGAAAGAAAGTGTTTGGATGAAAAACATCATGACAATATTATTAATAATTTGTGTGAATTCAACTAAGTTGGTTCTTATAATATTGATATGAATAAATTATCCCAAAATTAAGTCTAAGCTAACTACTAAATATTCTTGAATGTAGGTGTCACTTGTGACCCATAGCCTACATTAGCATATAAAATTAACCAACTACTCAAGTTAACCCAAATGACCAACAAACCCAAATTGACCAATGCTAATTTGACAACAAGTTGATCAATAAAAATTGTGTCCCTTGAGATAAGTGACTAATAAAGTTTACTATTATGTTTAATAAAATTCTTTTTACTCATACTTAATCATATTTGTGATACTTATTTCCATAATTTTGTTTCATGCTCAAATTTTATGGAACATAGCTTATGCTGAAGAATCATGATGCCATTAGATGATATTATTTGAGTAAATTAAATGCTAATCATGACAAACTCTAAATAAGTATAAAGAGTTGTGCTGGAACTAAGTATATGATGAACAAAAGATATGAATATAACATAACATAATATACATCAGATGCCATGAACACATGATAATGATATGTGATGGTGCATATATGATGTTGGGCATATGTCAATGAATATGAGATATTTGATATTTTGTAATCGATAATGTTGTCAGAACAAGCTAGACAAAATTAATGAAATTATATTAAAAATATTTGTAAAACTTTAATAAGAATGGTTTTATTATTATACTTCATAGTTTCATGTTTTGAAAATCGAAAGATAAAATCAAAGTTTTGATTATAATCAAGTGCAATAGACATTAAAATCAACAATTATACCAATTGATTGATATTATTTTAATAAGATGAATGAGATATTTGTGACAATCAAGTAAAGAAAAACTATTCTTTTAGTGCATTGATATTTGTGACAATCAGGTCAGACAAAATCTTTTGATTGGGCATTATTAATAATTTGTGATAACAAGATAATTCCAAACCATTTAGTTAAGCACTATGTATTAATATTATTTGTAACAAATGAGTAGGGAAAACCCATCATACTAGTTGTCATTCTAGGTGTATCTTAGTTGCATATATTGATTTTCATATGTAAGCTTAAAAGACATGATAAAATAAGAGTTTTCATTATAATCAAGTTTACAATTAAATGGATAGTTAGGAAGTAATAAGCCCATTAAAAAAGATCACAAAAATCTAGAATAAATTTTATGTGACATTTTTATTGTGACACTTGATATAATAATGTGATACTTGATAACATTCTTGTAGTTTATATGAAGCATGACGTCCTCATAATTGGATGTTTTTCTCTCATTCTTAATTGTTATTATCAAGTCTCATGCACTTTCTTTTCTTACATTCACATAGCATGATATTTTTTATTGTACTAATTGTTATGATTATATGAATATTTTTTATTGATTTATATGAAGTGTCTTTTGATGATATCTTACACATTCTTAGTTTCTTTGCATGTTACATTAACATGAATCATTAAAGTTATATCAATTAAAAGATTAATTATAATAAGTCTAGATAACATGGATTTTTGGCTTGAAATTATTATTTTTGACATAATAAGTCTATGGTAGACTTGCCTCTTATTATTCAATATTTTCTACAAAGGATAATTTAATATTTTCATATGTATATATTGAGGACACCACTGGTCCCAAAGAGTATGGATGAAAAGTGGTGAGAAAAAGTGTTTTAAAGAAATTTGAGTGCTTATGTATCTTTTTAATTGTAAACTCATCATTTTATCAACAAAATAATTTTTGGTCATATATATATATAATTATCTTTGGTAGAAATAAATAATTAATAATAAGAATTAAGCCCTTGTGAACAAAGAAGAGGAAAAATGATTAAGAAACTAAGGCCATCACACCATCCTTTAGAAGTTAAAGATATGATCAAGTTGATCCATTTAAGAGAGTGTGATGGACGCTCCTTTAGCTATAAACTTGCCATGAAGATTATGTATCAAGGATTTTTTTTACCAATAATGAAAAAAATATTACTTTATTTACCAAAAGGTTCAAAAGGGTGTCATGTTCATGCTCCCCTTTCATACTAACTATTCACAAAGATGGAAGAAATAATTATTTATTGGTTCTTATATGACTATGGTATGAATTTCCATTTTTTTATTTCCTAGAGATGGAAGGAGGTTCCTTCTCATGGTGGTTAACAACCTTTAAAAATGGATCAAAGTGAAGCTTCTTAATGGCAAGACTATTAATAAGATTTAAAGTTTTCTTTAGACAAACATTTATAATATGTTTAATATTTCCATAGCAATTGTTACAAATGACACAATAATGTTCAAATCTAAAGAATTTCCAGATTTATGCAAAATGTATGGTTGTTTTTTTAAGTATGCCTCAACTTCTCATCCTCACATAGATGGACAAGACAAAGCAATGAACAAAGACATCTTAAAAATTCTAAAGCCTCATCTTGATGATAAAAAAGATGGGCGGTAGGTGAACTCCTCGACATATTATAAGAGTATTGAACTACACATTCTGCAACACGTCAAGTTTTTCTAATGATTCAAAGCTATACTCAATAACGAGGTCAATCACTTAACAAGTTCAAAAGCTTGAACTTGAAACTAGCACATCAAAAGTTGGACCTAATCAAGGAAAAGTGTCTCAGAGACCATGTAAACAAACTAAATATAAAGTAAAGTATGAAAAAATATTACATATTTTACATTCTCAAGATTTTGTTAACTTATACGAAGTCAACTGCCTTTGTTTAATTATAATATTTAGATATCTTAAGAACTAATAAAATTATACTTTAAAAGTATAGACTAATTTGATGGCTAACTAAAAATTTTTATCTTAAAAGAAGTCATCTGTTGAGCTAATTCATCAATCAAAAGTTATTTGATGTGCTCTATCAAATTCCAAATTACATGGGTTTTTATTTCTTTTGGTAGAAAATCAACATAACTATTCTCACTTGACTTTGACAAATACACTATTTAAGTTAATTACATCTAGTTTGTAGTTGAATATATTTCATCCTTACAAGTCAATGTTAGTGATGATCATTCAATAATTGATATTCTCTTAAGACATGAAAACCTCATGGCAAATCCATTTTTTGTTAAGTTTCATAACCTCACCTTATCAAGTATGGATCATCATTCGAGATATGAAATTCTATCAAGAAAATATAAGTCAAATCTATGTGAGTGTACCAAAAACTTAGGCGTTGAACTTTTTAGTCAGACTATATATCATCCAAAAGCCTAGTCTTGCACTGATATTAAGCCCAAACCTACTTCAACAAATCCTTCAGTGGGTCACAATAACTTGAAGCTTGTAATGTTTAAGGGGAGATCCATATTTAGATATTATAGAGCTAGTTGATAAGTTCTTTTGATGTTTATTTAGATAGAAATATTTCATGTCAATAACCCATGAGAATAGGCCCAATAAAAGATATTAGCACAATTAGTACTAGTCATTTGTTTATATTAAATGGTTTTTGAGTAATGCTCAAGTAATAAAAATGCAAGTGCCTTTTCATTAATTAAAATAACCATTTCAACTTGCTTTTGTTCACATCATTTGAATCAAATTTTGATTGAGTTAGACCTGTATGTGAACTTTTTATTACATGGATCTTCGTTACCATTACATAGTAAGCATTCTTTGAGAAGCATAAATCTTACTTTCTCTTTTTATTTACTTCATTATTGTTCCATTATGTGAAGCCTACAAATGGCAAAAACAATTCTTCCTTTCCTTCCTAATTTCATCTCTAACCCATTGTATGGAGGTTGAGAGTTTTTTCTTTTCATCTTATCTCATTGCAAAGTGAAAATCTTATTTATAACTTTTAAGTACTTGAGTATTTCCCCTTTTATCATACCATTCACTTGGGAAAAAAAGTTTGTTTCATCTTGTTAAGTTTTGTGTTGTCATTTACTCTCTCTCCTTTAAACATGAAACTCACTCTTGGAGATTGGATTCTTTTATTTACTTCTTTTACTTTATGCTTAAGCTTTTAACTAAAACACCAAAAATTAGAATCCTTTCAAGTAAGATAGCTCATTACAATGAATAAGATAGCTCATTAGCATGACCATGTGTTCGGCAAAAAGAAGCAATAAAAAGGCATAATAAGATAACTAATAGGACTTAACCAATTGTAGAGATAAGGAAAATATCAACCTTCAAGTACTGTGAAAGCATGCATTGCAAATAGCATTAGCAGTTCGATCATCATACCATACTTTTTGTCGAGGAAGATCACATAGTGAAACAAGTGACCTACTCGCCCTTAGTTCTTCCTCTCCATTCAAACAAGAAATCATACATCATTTATTATAATCAACAAAAGTAAGAAAAATTAGCAAAAATAGAGTATATATGACATCACACACCTATAGTATTGAGAAAAAAAATATTTTGAGGCTTCCTATTTTTTGCTTCATTTCTTTGTTTTTTGTTCATGTGCCGAACACAGTGCACAACATAAAAAAATGCAAATTTTTTGAGGTTTCGATCACCAACGATTTGAAGTTCCATAAATAATTCAAGTGGCACATCCAATTCAACAATATGACTATACAAATAATCAAAACATAATTAAAAGCATAAACTTTCAAAACAAACAAGAAAAATCAATAACATGCTAAATAACTTTAATTTATATATAATTATTGGACAACATAACTCTTGCAATACTAAATAGTATTATGAAAAAAATTCCATTTTGGTTGTTTTAAGATCAGTTGGTTTAAGCCCATAAACTTTCATAGCTTTCATCTAGGCATTTGAATTTGGTAAAATATTTCACATAGGCCATTTCTCTTAGCTTATAATATATACTTAAAAACCCCACTTATCCATCTCACCTTCCTAATTCTTTCAGTTAACCTCTAGGAATCTCTATGGTGTATCTTTCCATTTATCCCGGATGCCTCCCAACCATCTATTTCTATGACTTGTCCCTCCCCATTGTCCTTAAGGTAGCCAACCCAAGGCAATGTATGTCCAAAATTGTGTAAAATCTAATTCTTAGGACTTCTAAAAAGCAATGTCTTATATTGTCTAAATATACTAACTGATTAACAAAGATGGTTATATCAACAAAGAGTTATTTGAAAAAGTAAGGATTCCTACAACATCATGCATGGATAATATAGAGAAACAATTTTAAGAAGCGAGAATTAAATCATAAATTTAACTAAGTTAATTAACATCATGATTCATTAGAAGATAAATGTTACTATTGTTCAACAAACAAGGCACATTGTTAGAAAACCAAGGTATTACCAATTTTAGGATTCAAACTTTAATGCTCAAGAAAGAATTGAAATAGAAATGGGTTAGTACAATTTTGGATAAGTCTATGAAAGATAATATAATGAATGTTTATTATGAGATTAAAGAGCTTAATAAAGCACATAAAATGATTATAACAATTTCTTGTTATTACTTCAAGGAACAAAAACATTTCTTAATTCTACAAGAAAATCATCATGAACTCAAATTAATTATTTATTATAATATTTCACTAACATGGTCTAAAAGGCATTAGAAAAGGAAAAAATTAGATAGCATTGGACATATTGAAATTATGAAAAACATGTGTGACAAAGCAATAATGAGTGTATAAGGAGGCTTTATATTGATAAGGTATAGAAAGAATAAAAAGAAATTAAAATTGCCAATATTAAAAATAATTTTGCATTCCTAAGGAGAACATATTAAAAATTCCTTAATTACAATCGAGTTTCATTATGGCTATGCTTTAAGTCCTTGGATGTGTTCGTAAACTTAATTTCAAAATTGTTTTCTACCTGTGCACCAAAAGCATCAAAAACATTTTGAAATTCTCTCACAACTTCAATTTTTGCACATAAAAAGATAATGTTTCATAAGTTCATTTGCACTTCTTCTTTCATCAAACTTTCTAACAACATAAGCAATGAAAGACAGATTCAATTTTACACTAATTATTGATGTAATTATAAAATTCAAGATAAACCATTAATATGCATTTTGTTAATAATTTAATACCAATTGATAAGACTAAACAAAGAGATAAAGCAAAACTGAGACTAAGCAAATAGATAAAACAAAACTGAGTCTATGAACAATGACTTTAAAGTTTAAATGGTATCGCAGTTTTAGTTCTTATAATAAATATATGGAATTAATATTTTGACAAATAATTCCAAAAACATATTGATTGTAATAGTTATCATAAACAAAAGAAACAATAAAAAAATTACTTATTTTGAACCTATACTTCAAATTGATAGAGAAATTTAAAAAATGTCACTAATATGGCTATGAACAAATAAGATGAAAATAAAACATACTTCTGAGTGTTGTGGAATCAAAATATCACACTCAAGAATAAAGGCAAATTTATAAGATTACATGGTATCAAATGTCAATGTGTGAGTACAAACACACAAATAGAATAATTGCTATAGAGATAAAGCTTTTAAGTTTGAAGCATAACTTACTATAAAGGAGAAAGTTGGCATTTTACAAATTGAAGACAATTCTAAAGAAAATCAATCTAGATGGTTTGGTTATATTAAGAAGTTCACTTTGTGATTCTATAAGAGAAGTAGATTACTAAATCTTTCCTATAAAAAAGTTAAAAATATAGAACAAAAAAAATGACTATTAGAAATGGCTTTAACAACTTTGGATCTAGAAGAAAAGCAATTAATGAATAGAAACAATAACATCTTAGAATCAATGTGTTTGACCCCACTTGATGTGTTAAAGAACTATTCTTGTAATTATAGAAAAGGAAAATGAATTTAGCATTGGCAGCCCAAACCTTTTTAATATAAAAATCTAGCAAAAGAAATATACATTCTCACAAGAAATATTTAAGATTTTATATTTAAGAAATCATGGGAAAAAATGCATGTTTTGTTCTTTGTAGAGGGAAATTAAACTTTTACCTTGATCAACAATTAGAAAGGCCTAATCAAGTCTAACAACTTATTAACAATTATAATCTTCTCTTAAAGCTCAATGAAGTGGAAGTTTTCCATTTTCTCCAGTGCCTAGTTCAAAATGTAACTTTAACCTATACAAACAAAAGATATTTCCACCCATTAAAATGCTGAACAGAAATATGTTGAATAATGGTGGCCCTCCAAATTGAAGTGTACCAAACACTATACTAGATTCAAATAAAATAATAAAATAACGAACATTCTTATTGACAAGGAGGATGATGGCTTGTGCTAGATCGGAATGAGGGGAAGTCGGGAGGGTCCAAACTTCGGATTGAAGGAGATGAGAGATTAATGAGGAAATTCAACGAGGCGTTAGGGATAATATGGGGTCTTGTGTGCCAGGAACATCGTGACGTCATCAAGATCCTTTGAGACCACCAGGTCCAATGACGAACTGAGCATAGATTACTGAAGGAAAAGATGTAGGGACGATTCAAAGGGGCCATAGATAAAGAGAAGCTTTGCCTCGTATCCTTCTAGGTCAAGCTTCATCCTAGATTGAAGCAGAGGAAGGCTTAGCCTAATAGCTGCCTTTCCAGATGCAGAGAAGGAATCCAATAAGAGGAGGTTCACCACCATCACAAGTTCTACAGATCAATTAACAAAACCCTAGTCGAAGGGAAGCTCAGAAGAACTAAGCTAAGGAGCTTATGCGGTTTCGGGATGGGAAATCTTTCAATACAAAAGATAATTACTATATATTAGTAATTTATTAAACAAAAGAAGGGAATATTGTTTTGAATTTGATTGACGAGACTAGGATTGCTCACACGTTAGTACAAGATTAAAATTTTTAAAACATTTTAATAAAAAAAATTTAATAATACATTTAATTAAATGATTGGGGTATTATTACTAAATTTTGATAACAATAATATTTTTTATTCTATTATTACTAAATAATAATCTATCAATAAACACATCTTCATGGATAAAATTTATTATAATTTTAAAATGCATAAATGTGCATCACAATTTTTTGTCATCAATCTACAATATAGTTATATGATAAATAATAGAGATGTAAAGTTTGAGAATCTTATGATAAAAGTCAAACTCTTGATATTCTTTTACTTAGTGTTATACTCTTAAGATTCGGCAGCTTGAGGTAGGACAATTAAGAGTTAGTTGTCATCACTAGCAATGCGATCGCCTAAGGGGATAATGCACATGATTCATCCATGTCGTACCCATGTCTTGTGCATTAATCATAATCCACCATTGCCCTCAAGAAAATGCTTCTGGTAATCTTGGCACTTAAGGAGGTAAGTGTAAAGTTTAACTCTCCTTTTGACAATGTCTTGTGTCGCCACATGCAGCACAACCTCCGAGGAATAAAGAAGAAAGATAATATTTGGTCATTCTTTGTAGATGAGCAAACTCAAATAGGAAGTGACACTTGAGGTTTAATTAAGGCTACAAAATTGCCTACTTTAAGAAAAAACATGTTTCTAAAGAGAAATAGAATTTTAGTTTATTCTCCTGGTTTTTCTTGTCCTCCTTGTGATCCTCGACCGAGCAATCCCCAAGTTATTACTTAATAATTTTTATAACTTCACTCAATAAGGATTTTTACTAAGTTTTTGTTGATTCCCTTGTTCATATCTAATTTTTTATATTATAATGTAACTCTAAATCTCGGACAAATGACATTTACATCACAATGATTTGGTTACATTACATTTTTTCAATATATCAAATTTCTCCTTTAATATATATTTTTCCTTTACATTAAAATTATAATTTATTATGATTTGTCTTTATTTACTTTGGTAATGTAAAGTTTTTCTAAACAAGGTATGATCAAGAAACAACACACATTTTTGGATTCGTCTTCATGAGCTATATCAAGTGAATTATTCATTTTGATATTTTTAAATATTTTTTTTCAGAATTTTGGTAAACTTACCAATTGTTTTAATTCATATATGATTTGACTATTGAGTATGATACACTTGACATCCTAACTATCTTGGGGGCTAACTGTCATACAATTTATATCATTGTTCCAAGTTTTCACTTAGATTTTCATGTATTATAACGATAGTCTAAATAACCCCAGTAGGGGCTTCACATCGATTTGGTTTATTTTAAATATATATATATATATATATCTAATATTAAAAAATTTATTTATTTTTGTAATGTAAAACAATTTTTACTTGATATTTTTTTATTCGTAATAAAAATATTATAATTCTTACCTAATTTGATAATCATGAAAGTTACACATTCTCTTGAATATATTAGAATGCAACATTCTCGTAAATTTTACCTCTCGTGCTATATTCATATGTTCTTGATTTTCTTATATTATATCGCTTTAATTTATATCATTATAAGTTTAATAATTATTTACTTACTAATAAAATAAAAGCTTATGATTATTTATGTTCTTTTATTTTGATATTTCTTAATAATAAAATATGAGGTCTGGTTAAGATGAAACAAAAGTCATTAAACTCGACTTCATGGGAACCATCTAATTAATTTTTTTTTGTTTATTATTTTTAAATATTTTATTTTTTCAAACATTTTGGCACACTTTACAAGGTATTTTATTTTCTACTTAATTAGACGATTGACAATGTTACACCAACCACCAAATCAACTTGAAATTAAATGTTCCTATACAATTTATCTCAATTCTTTAAATTGTTTGCTTAAATTTTCTTATATTTCTATGAAGCTATAAATCTCCTCTCTTGTAAACTTAAATCACCATAGTCTTGTTGTCTTATATTATTTTAATTTATCTGACTTTTGCTTTAACTTATATTTACATTATATTAAAATAACGATTAATTATTAATTTTATTTAATTACTTTGGTAATTTCAAAAAATTATAAAAAACTATCAATGGAAATGAAACAAATACAATTATTGTCATCTTATATAGTTCCACTCAATTAAAATATCATTTCTTATAATTTAAAAATATATTTTGAAAAGTGTTTATATGCTTTGCAAGTCATTTCAATCTAAACCTCATGTGATAGTCAATGATACTACATTAAATCTTCTTAGAATCTTGGATCACAATTTTTTTATAATATTTATCACTTTTCCACAAATTTTTTTATTTGATTTTGTTATATTACATATTAACTTTACATCTCCTCGAATGTGACCTTTTAATCACTTTTATTAGTTGTAATACATTATTTTAATTTAACTCATTTCTATTATAATATATATTTACTTATTATTAAGATGATACTTTATTATTAATTATGCTTATTTTTTTTTGTAATTCATATTTTCTATAAAATGTGTTTTGAACAAGATGAAAAAAAGTTTGTTTTACATATCTCACTATGCTTTATCTAATTAAATATTTATTTTATTATTTTTATATATTTTTATTATATTTTTTTCTTACTTTATAAGATGTTTTTGCTCATTCTTGATTCCATCATTGAGGATGTTATACTTGATCTCCTTAGTACCTTGGAGGATAACTTTACTATACAAATTTTTTAAAATAGTTTAGCTCATTTGATGAAAGATTTTTCTTTAGTTTGTATATATTATTATGAAACTCTAACTCTTCTATGGTGTCACAGTTACATTGTTTTTATTTAGATATTATAAATTCTTTTAGATTATCTTATTTTACTTTATTATATATTTATCAAATATTAAAATACTAATTTATTATTATTTATAGTTATTTAAATTGATATTTCATAATAAATCCAAACAAGTTCTAATTGAGACATATAAAAAATCATCACCTTTCTAGTTTAATAAGTTGTATAAATGTAAATTTTTATTAACCATGGTTTTTGCACTCTTATAAGATATTTTGATTCTTACAAGGT
This sequence comes from Vanilla planifolia, assembly GCA_023846275.1. Classification (NCBI taxonomy): domain Eukaryota; kingdom Viridiplantae; phylum Streptophyta; class Magnoliopsida; order Asparagales; family Orchidaceae; genus Vanilla; species Vanilla planifolia. Next base: position 37,444,070 of record CM043871.1, read on the forward strand.
TGTAGCACAGATCCTCCATAGTATTTTTGAATGCAAGTTTTTCGAAATAATTTATCTCATTTTATAAAAAAATATTTTATTATATTATGGTGAAACTCAAATTCTCTACACATGTAAATATAATATCACTTAGATTTTGTTATATTATTTTTTTTAATTTATTCCATTAGTATTTTGGAATACAACTATTCTCACATAATTTATCTTATTTCCTAAAATGTTTTACTTTTATTTAGTTATATTTTTATGAAACTCAAATTATCCACCCATGTAAACTTAACATCACTTTGATTTAGTCATATTTTATTGTTGCTATTTATAAACTTTTTGAACTTAATACATATTTACTTTTATTTGTCATTACAATTTACAATAATTCCAAGATAAGTTTGACCAAGATAAAATAAATTTTATTGAACTCATCCACAAGATATCTATTTTATTAAATATACATTTTTGGATATTTGGATTTGTATCATATTTGGATTTCTTGAAATGTTTCACTTTTATTTGGTTATATTTCTATGAAACTAAATTATCCACTAATGTAAACTTAACATCACTTTGATTTGGCCATATTTTATTATTTCTATTTGCAAAATTTTTAGCATTAATACATATTTACTCTTATTTGTCTTTACAATTTACTGTAATTCCAAGCTAAGTCTGACCAAGATAAAATAAATATTATTGAACTCATCTAGACGAGATCTATTTTATTAAATATACATTTTTTAATTTTAAAATATTTTTATTTTCTTATTTTTGTTCGCTTTTTAAGATATTTGGATTTGTAAATTGAACCCAAATTTCTCATAAAATTTATCTCATTTCTACAAATGTTTCACATTGATTTGGCTATATTGTTATGCAACTCAAAATTTCTTATCATGTGGCATATATAGCATTTAGATTTGGTTTTGTTACATAACATTTATTTATATCATCTTTGCTTTTCTTCCTTGAATATTTAAATAATAAAAGATTATTATTTGTGATTATTTATATTGATAACTTGTAGTAATACTAAATAAGGCTTGATTAAGATTTAAAAAACCTTGTTAATCTCATCTTACTGAGCTATCCTTAATTAAATTTCTTGTTTTTATATTTTTAAATTTTTTTCTAAGATTTTTGCATGTTTTACCTAATTAAAATTTCATATATCTATTTTTGAATCGTTTATTTTTAATAGTTTGGCAAGCTTTATGAAACATTTCCATTCATATCTTATTTGTTGATCACAGATATTACACTTTCTTCTTCGTTTTTTGAATATAACCTTCTTATACATTTTTATTTTTTTCTTTATTTTGTTATGTTAGTGTCAAACTATAATCTTCTTTTGTGTGAGGTTTATCTTGCATTGATTCAGTTATATTAGACTGTTTTATTTTATCTCATCTTAGCTTTAATATATATTTATTTAAAATTTAAATAATATTTTGTAAATATATATGCTTATTTTTCTTGATAATTCATAATAATCCTATATAATGCCTGATCAAAATATTACAAATATCATTAGATTCATCTCAAAGAGCTATTTTCATTTTAATATTTATTTTTATATTTTCAAGTGTTTCATTTCCTTGGCTTTTTGAATTGTTTACGAAACATTTTGATTTATATCTTATTTGAGGAACCATTATGTTACACTCGATTTCATTTGATTTGGTTATTTTATATTTTTTAATTTATAATATTTTAGATTTGTTAAATGTTGAAATATTAATTTTTTATTTTTTTATGGTTATTTAAATTAGTTTTTTTGAAGTAATTCATAATAAGGGAAGATTGAGAGAGAACAATCATTGTTGCACTAGTCCCGATAAGTTTTGTCTAATTAAATATTTATTTTTTAACTATTCAAAATATTTTTATTTTTAATAGTTTTTTAACTGAATTTATTTGATTTGTTTTATTACATTTTTAATTTATCTTATTTTTGATTTATTACATATTTATTAAATTTTAAAATATTAATTTATTTAGAGAATTAAAGAAGTAGGGATTTTTTAAACAAAAATTTGTAAAACATTAAATTTTTTTGAGTAACCTGAATTTCTCTAATTTTTGTTTCATTAAGACACTGATGTGCATTTGGTTTATCTCTACTAACTTCAGCAAAAAGAAAATAGTTATTAGATGCCCAGTTGGGGATTGAGGGTGGATGTGGGCATAGGTTTCGGTTAAAGCACCTAAAAAATCTTGTGTATATTCTATTTATTATTGAGAAATTTTATTTCATCAATAAAAAAATTTTAAGGTTGAATAGTTTTTTTACTAATTTTTGGAAATGAAAATTTTTTTAAATAAACAATTTACTCATCCCCTCTTATTCGTTATGCCTCAAATGTTTTACAATAAGTTAGAAATCTACTTGTTTTTATTGGACTTATTAATTGCTTTTTGTAATATGATCATTATATTGTTTCATATATTTGGCTTCACATAAAATTTATTTCAGAGGTTAAGCATATTTTTTCATTTGTTTTTAATATGTGAGCATACCAAATGTTTCAAAACATAATGTATTTATTTAATTATTTTATAAAAAATACATTTCAAAATTAAAGTAATAAGAAAAAATAGAGGATGCAACACCCGATCCAAAGAAAGGCAAGCTTGGTCACCACAATTATGCTGCAATCTTATGCAAATCAAGCAACATGACTACATTATTGTACATGTGTTGCACAGAGGCAAAGATTATTGACAACGAAACAATTGATAACATTGAGATTAATAATTGGGTTCAATTATTAGACAAGTTAACTAAGCTATTTAATGAAGTAATCTAAAGCATCCAGCATCTGCATGGACTTGGTTATTAAGGGTCATATATTTGACAATTACAAGTATAACATACTTGATTTTCAAGACAACCTTATCTAGTTTGGACAAAGGATTATAACAATCTCTTCCATAATCTTTACTATAAAATAATAGTTTTATTTTCCTAAACAAAATACTTATATTATTATCCAAATTATCCATTTAGGTAAAAGGTCTTAAACTAATACCTAAGCCACCAAACACAAAGTATTAATGACACTAAATAATGTGAGGAGCCAATATCCAATAAGTATCTTGAAAACCCTACACATTCCCATGGAACTATGTATTCATAAAACATGAGGATAATGTTTCAAGAAAACTCAATATTAATTTTTATTTAATTTTAGTTAATCTAAACTTATTTTAAATATCATGCCATAACATGAAATAAAATCTATATATTTTATTTCTAATATAAACTAGTTCTCATGCTATTTGTATGATTTAATTTATGTACCTTATCATAAAATAAACATATAAAAGTTCCACAGAAATTTAAAAACTATGAGCCAATATATTACGAATACTTCTTATCAAGATAACTATGTCATATATCAAAATACACAATATAAAATGGCTTATAAGATATCTTAATTTAAGAATAAATTATCTATTAATGTAATATTTTATTTATATTACCATTATCAAACTTTTCTACTGAAATTTAAGGGGAAGATTCTTAATCCACTTTCCTTTTCTTTTAGTTTCTCTACAAAGTCATTAATGCATGCACATGAGTTGCTATATGATCTTTAACAATGAAAAAATCAAAAATTCTTTAAGATTATATAACCCAAAGCATTCTCTTTACTTTCTCTACTACAAAAACATCAAATATATGATTCCCACATTGTTTTGTACAATTTGCATCTCACTAAATCATCGTTATTAATTCTTCACTTATTGTATTATATGGCCTCTCCATCAAATAGTGTGATTCCTTCAACTCTCTATATATGGTTATCAAAATCCCATCTTACTCTTTGACCTTTATCAAATCATACTGTGTGAGAAGCTCATGGTACAGTATGATCGCTCCAACTATGGTATGATGAGATTTTTGGACCACACAATAACCTTTCTTCCTGAACCAACTTTAACTCTAATTGTATTATATATTCCCTTAATTGTATGATCTATTTATTAACTCCTTAAACAAATCATTGATAATCATATTGTATATTGAGTCTAATAATATAGTAACTCAACTCCAAACCAAATTGTAAGGCCTAAATTCAATTATATTTTACTATAAGACAACAATAAACCCCCATAATTAGTTATCATAGCATTCTTAAGTTGTACAATGAAATAAAACCATTAAATCCTTTTTAAAAATTAATAAATTCAATAAAAAAATATAATTTAAACATTTTTTTATTTTCACTCATTGTAGCAGCTTTCTAGTATGTTCTTCCCCTTCTTGACTGTTATAGTAATAGTAAGTTTCCTTTTTGTTTTCCTCACTACTCTCCTTATGACGAACACAATTTTTTCTTCTCTTTCTTGTTGTTCTCTTGAATTGAGACTTTCTTCTTCCCTCTTCTCTTTATTTTCTCTTTTTCTCCTTCTTTTCCTCCATTTTTCTTTCATTAGCTACATCTCTAAACTACCTAAAACTTTGAGTAATAATTTATTTAACACTAATCTTTTTAAAGATAATTGGCTTAAATTAAAATGTATTATTTGCCATTTTTTTGCCAAATTTTGTGCTAAAGCATTAACATGAAAACTTACCTCATCCTCCAAATCCATGGAAGAGGTAGAAGTGGAATCTGAATCGTATTTGGTGGCTTTGGAGGCCATTGGTTCTTCCTTCTTGCTTTCATGTTTTAACTTGCTTGTAGAAGCCTCCTCCGTAAGTCTCCTAGTCATCTCTATTTCGACAGTGAGAAGTTTCCCAAGGAGTTCATCCAATGAAAGTTTTTTGACATCTTTAGCTGCTTTAATAGCCGTTGCAAGGAGATTACATTCCTTTCGAAAAATTCACAAAATGTTTCTTACTAGGTCACAATTTACGAATGCCCTTCCAAGATTTATCAAGCCATTTGTTATGTCGTTAAATCTTAAAAACATACTTTTAATATTCTCAGCATAATTCATTCTAAAAAGCTCATAGTCATGGGTGAGGATGTTGATCTTTGTCTCTTTCACTTGTGACGTACCCTTATAAGTTACTTCGAGTTTTTTCCACACCGCAAATGTCGTATGCAAAATTATAACTTATGTAAATTCACTTGGAGAAATTCCACAATGAAGACTGTTCAAGGCCCTAGCATTCAATTGAGCCAATGTTTTATGCGCAACATTAAGCTCACCGAAGAGTTTGACTTCATTAGTAAAAGAATTTCTAGGAAGTTCACAAGGCTTATTCATAAGTTCCCATAATTCTAAATCGATAAATTGAATAAAAATTCTAAAACGGTTTTTCCAATATAAGTAAAATTCTCCTTTAAACAAGGGAGACAGAATTGAAGAAAAACCTTCACACAAGGTTGCACCCATATCAACCAAAGAGGAAGCCATAAACAAAAAATCACAAAACCACAAAGAATATGAGAAAGCCATCACATAGCACAAGTGTATCTCCCATGTGATGTTACTCATGTAATTTGGGAATCCTCTCTCTGATACTAATTGAAGTTCTTTGTGCTTAAGACAATCCCAGAAGAAGGGAGGGGTGAATTATAGTAAATAAAATTTTCATTCAATTTTTGGTTTCAATTAAAACTTAAATGTTTTAAGCAAGAATAAGAAAGAATAGTACACAAAAGATTTTTAAGGTGATTCCACTCAAAATCGAGCCTACATCCACCCCCAATCGATGTTGAGAAAAGAACACTAAAATTAACAAATTACAAGCGAGGTTTTTCATACGGTTCACCTCAAACCTACTTGGGATTTTACCTACGACTAATCTCGAACCTACTTGAGCTTTTCAGGCTCAACTCAAACCTTAGGCTTTTGCACAATTGTCGAGATGCCCTTACCCCAAAGAAAGAAATACAAAAAATTGGCAAAACTTAAGACAACTTTAAGAGAAATATGAGCCACGAACAATACCGAAAAGATGTAGGAATAAAGATTGAAAAATAGTTGAAGCAAAAACCTCCAATTTTGGGTTCCTTCTTATAGCTTTCACTTTGTGACTTTGGAAGCACCGTATGCACTTAGAATTGCTCAATATTGTGATTTGAAAACTTTGAAATCTTAGCAATAATAACCTGTAAGAGTTCTTCATCACTCCCTATTTATAGAGCTTAATTTGAGCTCTAAATCAACTCCCAACTGTTCTAAAATGAACTAGCCATTTGGGTAACGAACACAAAGTAGTCACCATTTGATTTGGAGCCTGAATGGATTTTTTTTATTGAATCTCGAATTTATCATTTGAGATCAATCTTGGCCATTTCATCTAGGGGGCCTTTATTTGGGCCATTGGATGGCGTGTTGGTTGTCTTGCATATATTAAAATAATTTGTCCAGAAATCAACTAAAGCAGAAACTTACTGTAGTGGTTCTGTATCTTCTTATAGATCTGGCTTGGTTTCAGAACTATTGCTTGGTGTTTTACTCTGTTATCATGCAGTAATTTAGCTTGATTAATCTAAGCCGTCCGATCGCACCTGCCCTTCCACCTTCTTTGATAATCGAATGGAAGTTTAGTCCCACATCATCCAAATGTCTTTGCCAATGCTCTCTATAACACTTTCGGTTCATTAGTCTCTCGAGCCATTTTGGGTTGGCTCCCCCCTTCCTTGACCAAGATTTCATCATTTGGTCCTGGTTGGCTTGATTTTGCGCTTACCTTGGTCATCTTTCTTTGCAGGCTGAGTTCGCACTTGTTTAGTTCAGCAGCTGTGGGCTGATTTCTCACTTGTTCCATTCAACAGCTATGCCTGCGGCCTTTGGGGTTTGCTCACCCCTTTCGGGTCTATCAAAAAAAATTTTACTTTATTTTATTTTTTAAATCCTTAAAGCCTGGATGGATCAGCTGTCAGGTCTGGTTGACCTGCCCCACGCTACTGTGAAAATTCTTGAGACTAAAGTGGTTTTATAATATTTTGTGAGAATTTTTTTGTCAAAATTTTGAACATAAGTATAACAAAATAATTTTATATTATGATAGTATTACAAGGTCCTAAATGAGTATGAAGAGAAATTCATGAAAAATTATTCCTAAATAATTTTAAAAAATCAGATACCAATGTCTATACTTTTCATCAATAATGCTTGACCCAAAAAAATCTAAAAGTTATTAAACTTATAACATTTTCAAATATTAACACTACTAGTGTGCCATATCATCTCAAAATTTGGACATATCAAATTCGAGAAAAATAAAGAGATATTCAAGTATAAAGATTTTGATGCATGCCTTCAATTTCCATGAAGCTTGCCATCACTCCAAGAGTCTTGAAGACCACTATTTTAGACATTTAAAGTTCATTGCTTGACTTAATTGAATATTAACAATTTCACTTAAAGCAAGCCCATATTTGATATAAACATTTATGCTTGACTTATCAATCACAAGGGTGTAACAGAAAAATCAATATTATTTTTTATTTAATTTTGTTAATCTAAACTTATTTTAAATATCATGTCATAATTTAAAATAAAATATATGTATATATTATATTTCTAATATAACCCAATTCTCATGCTATCTATATGATTTAATATATTTACCTTATCACTAAATAAACATATAAAAGATCCATAGAAATTTGATAACAATGAGCCAACGTAATACAAATATTTCTTATCAAGATAACTATGTCATATATCAAAATATGTAATATAAAGTGGCACATAAGATATCTTAATTTAATAATAAATTATCTATTAATTTAATATTATATTTATATTACCATTATCAAACTTCTCTACCTAAATTCAAGGTGAAGATTCTTAATCCACTTTTCTTTTCTTTTAGTTTTTCTACAAACTCACAGATGCATGCACATGAGTTGTTATATGATCTTTAATAATGAAAAAATAAAAAATTCTTTAAGATTATATAACCCAAAGCATTCTCTCTATTTTCTCTACTACAAAAACATCAAATATATGATTCCCCATCGTGTTGTATAATTGGCATCTCACTAAATCATTGTTATTAATTCTTCAATTATTGTACTATATGGCCTCTCCATCAAACAGTATGTTTCCTTCAACCACCTATATATGGTTATCAGATGCCCACCTTACTTTTTGAGCTTTATCTAATCATATTCTCTGAGAATTCCATGGTACTGTATGATCACTCCAACTATGATATGATGACATTGGTTGACTGCACAATAAGCTTTCTTCTTGAACCAACTTAACTCTAATTGTATTATATATTCTCTTAATTGTATGATATGTTTATTAAATCCCTAAACAAATTATTGATAATCATATTGTATATTGAGTCTAATCATATAGTAGACTCACCTCCAAACAAAACCATAAGGCTTAAATTCAACTATATTTTACTATAAAACAATTCTAAACCCCCATAATTAATTATCATAGCATTCTTATATAACAAAATAAAACCTCTAATTCTTTTATTAAAATGAATAAATTGAATAAAAAATATAATTTCAACTTTTTTTGTTCTATTTCACTCATTGTAGTAGCTTTCTAGTACGTTCTTCTCCTTTAATCTTACAGTAATAGTAAGTCTCCTTTCTATCTTCCTTGTTGCTCTCCTTATGACCAACATAATTCTTTTCTTCTCTTTCTTGTTGTCCCCTTGAATTGAAACTTTCTTCTTCCCTCTTCTCTTTATTTTCTCTTTTTCTCCTTCTCTCCCTCCATTTTTCTTTCATTTGCAACATCTCTAAACTACCTAAACTTTTAGTAATAACTTATTTAATACTAATATTGTTAAAGATAATTGGATTAATTAAAAAGTATTATTTTCAATTTAAATATTCATAATATATATATATCTATTATTGAAAAATTTGTAATTAATTATGTGGGTCATAAAACATTATTAGCACACTGTAATTATATTCTTCGAAGAGAGTTCTTTTTAATTATATGCTTTAATAAAATTTTACTTTCATTTAAAAATATGACACACTTCCCAAAATAAAATTAATATTATTTTGTTTTAATTAATAGATGTATTATTTAAAAAAATAATTTTATTGTTATTTAAATTCTCATAATTACAATTATAACAATCAAATCTCAAGATTTGTAAATATGCTAAAGTATAAAATGATATGCTAATAAAATAATAATCAACCTCTTAGAAAAATCATATTCTATGTAGGAGTAAAAAAATAATAAATAAAATGAAAAAATTTCTTAATTATGAAACATTTTATATATTAATTTAATATTGTGCATATATCCTAATGACAAGTTTACTTATTGAATTTAGGACGAAAACATCTTTTTCAAATTATTTTTTAATTTTTTACAAATATAAACATGCATATTTATCACCAAATATTTTTTTAAATATATATATATACACACACACACACACACCATATTTCTTATGATTATTTCACTCAAATTATCATCTTTATTTTTGCCCCTATTATAGTATTAGCATGCCATATTTTATACTTAATGCATCATATATTTTGTAAAATTTTTTAATAGAATACCATACGTTAAATCAATTGCATTATATGTTTTATGTAAAACCACTCTACGAGTAAGCCTATATTATTGTTGATTCCTTAAACTTTTATAACCTAACATACAATATGTTCAGAGCATCTTGTATGGCATGCACAAATCACGTATATTGTACTCTAATACAAATGAATAATATTTGCATCTACAACCTTAATGGCAATATGTTATGTAATTTCTAGATATCATTATAGAATAATAATAAATAAGATGATAGATTTGTAAAAAATAGAATATTTTGGTATTTTATAAAAAATGTCATGTTCAAACTCATGGGGAAAAAGATTTTCAAATTCTCAACAGTAATGGTATGGGTAGGATAAAAAATGATTTTAACTGCCCTCACTTCCCAAGCTTAATTCAATAGTGAGCTTCGAAGAGTTCAGGTCATCACGACCTTGTTGTCTTGGATTATAAATAAGTCTAGTAGGCCCAATCCAATGAGCTTTTTCATATAAGAAAACTGAGAAGCAAACTTGTGCCCTAGATGAGAGTTTCAAAGGTTTGAGTCATCGATGATATAAGTTTTTTAGAATGACTGTAAGAAATATTGAAAGGCATCAAGGAAAGGATGTTAACTATCTAGTAGTCTCCCAAGTAATTTATTTAATCATTGTGTGTCAATTATAAATCGGAGGTGTCCCTTAAACAAATATATATTTCGTGCTATTTTGAAACGAAAAAGTTGATCATGTTTTGGCTATTGCTCCAAACTTGCTTGGGTTCCACGTCAAATATATATTCACACTCACCTGTTGGAAAATGGAGCAGGGAGATCAAAATGAATGGAGAAAGTGAAATTATTTTTACTTTCTGCAATTAGTTGATCTCACAGAAGACACAAAATTGATGGATATTCCAGGAAAATATAAGAAACTCTAGAGCAAGTGGGATGTACGTATTTTGACAATATTAAGCCTCGCGATACAAATTGTGCTCATCTTCCTTGGACATTTGAGAAACACCTCAACATCGAGAGCATGGATGAGAATGGTTGTTTGAAGCAACTATCTTTTGGCCAACTGGGTTGCCGACTTCGTTCTTGGCCAGCAAAGCAGCAGCATGGACGACAATAGCAACAATGCCATCCTCGCATTCTGGGGGCTTTTCCTTCTGCTTCACCTTGGTGGCCAAGACACCATCACCGCCTATTCCATGGAGGACAATGAGCTGTATGCTCGACACCTTCTTGCCCTCGCCTACGAGCTCATCATTGCCATCTATGTTCTGTTCTGGTCTCTTCCAAATAAACCTCCTACTTGCTTCCACCCTGTTCATATTCTTTGTCACCATCGTCAAATATGCAAAGCGGCCTTACTCGCACTAATGAGCCAGTACTGACGGTTTTTGTAGCTCGATAGTCATTTTAAGCAACCAATGTCAATTAAACCAGATTTCTTCCAACCGTAGGACAATGGTAGCACATGTGCCGGACAAAAATGAAAAAGGCAAATTGAATGCTTTAAAAGGAGCTTTCGATATGTACTCCATTTTCTAGCCTTTCTTCGTGGACGTTATTCCACTTGTGGACGTATACAAGGTAATCGGAGACATGTTAAAGGAGACGACTGCCAAGGAAGTTTTGGGCCTAACAAGCACGAAAGTTAGCTATGCCTATGATGAGATGTATATGAAGGGCGTCATTAATTGCTCCCGTGCCGGCGTCATCCTCAGGGTGATCCACTCCTCCGGGATCCTTCTCGCTTTCTTGTTGTTCGTTTTCTACCCAAAGTATGGCTTTGACACTAGTGACGTCACCATCACTTATGTCCTGCTTGGAGCTTCCATATGTCTTGATATCGTGGCTTCTCAGATGTTCCTACTTTCCGACTAGCCGGTGATTTTCCTTCTCGAATTTAAGAAACTGGGCAAGTTGGGTTTGCTTCTTGCTTGGCTCATTCTCAGAATAAGGAGAAGATTGTGGGGTGAAAGAAGATGGAGGCCTTCAGAGATGCTAGAACTCAACTTGATCACCAACTGCTTCAGGAATGCAGCAGTACAGCCAAAGGAACATGTATCACCAGGTAATCCGAAGAACAGTAGGATACACAAAAGGGCACGCAAAATAGAATCGAAACTTAGCCGACCAATTAGAGCATTTCAAGAGGCAACGATATTTTTCTCAAGCTGGAACAGTGAATTGTCGTGCTAAACTTCGTATTCACAGAAGTTAATAAAGGCAATCAACTTCTTCTAGAGCTCGTCACTGCACATGCTCAAAAATGGTTACAAATATCGTGGGAGAAGTTCAACGATAAGGCAGGGCTTGCTGCACTCCGACAAGTCGATGCCCTTGTATGGGTTGTCTTTGAATTCCTTAATTTCACAGAAGGCTTGTTAGTCGATCAGCAAGATCTTGTGTGGCACATTGCGACACAGCTATGCTACCATTGGAAGCCCTAGGAGTTGCACCCGTTGCATCATCCTCATGAGACACAACCACAGTCTAAGGGTTTAAGAGCATAGAAGAGCACTTGGCGTGGGATGCAGGCATGCAAGTGCCTGTCGGACTATATGTTGTATCTGGTGTTGATGCGACCAGAGATAATGGCAACCATGGGAGGAGCGAGCCTACTGATTTACTGGTACAATTGCTATTATATGGTACAGTTCATCGAACAATATGAAGAGGATTTGACGTCGACTGTGAGCAGCAATGATGAGGTTGAGGGGAAGGCGTGCAGGCTGATGCTGACCAAACCTATAGAATGGATCACATATCCATCTCTATTTTAGATAGCTTGAGTGCTTGTGCACTTGAGTCTTATAGTTGGGGAGGAAAAGGTGGCAAGTGATCACATCGGCTTGGGTGGAGCTTTTGAAGCCAGGAGCGAAGAATACTCGAGCAAGCATGCATAGCAGGGAAGGCGACATTCCAACTTTAGTTTTGCTACATGTGAAGCATGTGGGAATATTGGATGCTTTGGATATTGGTGGATACATGACGGGTGGTGCACTGGACACAGCCAAAAAGCGATCGTCCTTCATTAAACTACATTTAACAAATCATCTGCTTTGATGACGACCAATGAACAATTGTGAATAATGTATCCATAGATTCAACTTCGGTAAAATCACAAATTCTCCTTCAACTAGTCTACAAAAATTGGTCCTCATAGAAATATTGAAGATAATGATACTCCAAAATAAACTGTCTTTGAAAGGATAGCTTTTGTACATTTGCTCATTGAGAAAGATGAGAGAAAGAAAATATAATTTATTAAAAAAATAATATAAGGATGTTTGTTCATAAAGAATAATATAATGACATAGAAATATTTTACGATAATAAATTAATAATATCAGTGACAAAAAATCTTATATTTCATGAAAGAACAAAAAAATATATTTTTTTACTCTTTATATTCAAGTTGTTGTATTCATTTGAAGTTATCAAAGCATAAATATAAAGAAAAATAGTAATAGTTGTTAAAAATTTATTTTATATTTTTTTTCAGTCAATTTAAGTACTCTCGACAATTGTTCTATTCTTCTTTTTTTACAATTTTATTTTATTTTGGTACTTTTCTAATAAACAATTTCTTATGAATTTCATGTTTTTGTGCAAAAAAAATCAAATTCTTTAGATAAAATTTTTTCTTCTCTGTTACTTCAAATAAGTTTTATAATAAACAAATTTTTTATTTTTATATGACCTTCAAATTCCATATAGTTTTAAAATACCTTTAATTTATGTACTACAAAAGATATCCAACTCATATGAATGAGATCATAACTAAATAATAAATAATATCTATTTTTATTTTGAAATAAAATATTCATTTATTACAAATATCAAAAAGAATTAACTCAAGAGACTACATAACTTTCTAAAGCTTAAGAATGATAATTATTGGTGCTTATCAATAATATAACTTTCACAAATATAAATAACATTAAAAAAAATATCATTCAATATTTTTTATTTGATAACTTAAACCTAAAAAAATTAAATAATTATTCTAATAATATCACAACTAAGATTTATTCTTAACCTCTACTACAAATACATTACTTTTAATATGAAATTTTTTATTAAAAACACCTTATTGACACAATTCATCCTCAAATATACAAAATAATGTTCTTATATTACTTATCTAATACTTAATGAGCCACAAGCTAAAAATTCAAATACTAAAAAAATATCATGAACAAATTTTTTTCATCATTGATCCTTCGTTATTATTTAAAAAAGTGTCTTAACATCTATTCTATTAAATTAAGTCTTTATTCATATTCACATAAAAATTTCAAGACTTTGAAACTTAAAAAAAGTCCACATCATTGTAATACTAGAAGTTGAATATAAAAGTTGAATGAAATTCAAAACATTGTTTCACGGCAGCCATGGTTTACACATCCTTTACACCTCTTTAAAAGGAAAATATTAATTAACTCAAAATCTTAATCAATAATTATTGGCCTCATACCTCGCATATATATCTTAAATGATTTGGAAACTAATCAGAATGATAAAAGGGAAGCTAAGTAAAGATATAGGTCCTACCAAAAAATGTGATTCCAGATTGCTGAAATCGATTGGGGTTCCCGAGCTTCACTTCCATGCCTTCCTTCCCCTAAACTGCTTACCACCTTGCCATTGCCGCTTTTTTTTCTCTTGACAAGAATGAGCTAATCTTGATCTTTTGGTAGCTAGTGGCATCGCCTTCAAGTGTTGCTTTTGCCTGTTGCTTAGCCCACCAGTCTGGTTAAACAATAATAGCAACTTATCTCAAGCTGACCAAGATAAAAATAAGTTTTGAAATGACAAAATCACTTAACAAAACAAAAAACTTAATGCTCTTGCAATTAAAAATGGCAAATGTAACTATGACATACCTTTTTTTGTTTCACGAAAAGTTTTAGCCTTGTATTTTTCTCTATCCCCTCTGCTTGCTCCAACGAGAGCTACTCTCTTCTGCTTGCTGAGGTTGCTCCTGATGTTCGCCTAAACACAACACATGATTATCATTTGTTAACCAATGAAGTTTAGTAAATTGCTTTTAAAAATGCCAAACCAACTTCGATGGGTCAAATGTCACTGTATGCACTCAACTCAAAAGTAAAATAAACTTGAATGCATCCAAGAGGTTCTGATTGTTCTTATTCCTACCATTTCAATGAGATCACTCCCAAAGAATGGCTGGTGAGAAACATCAAAGAAAGCAACCTAGTTATACAACATTAAAAGTAGGAACCTACAAACTATATTTGTGCAGCATTGAGCATAGATTTCTTCGTGCATAAGACAATGAAATTGCTGACACAGCTCAGTAATAATGCTTCCATTAGCTAATTTCCAGATTGAATATAACTACGATGCTTTTGCTGGATAAATAAAACTCCATTTGAATCTAATTACTTGTGCTAGAAATTACTCGTTGTTGCCCAATTTTGCTTCAAATAATGCATGGTCAAACTATAAAACATGACTTAATTCCCTTAATAATGAAATTACGTTATATCCTATGAAGATAAAACAACATCATCAGTATTTCATCTTCGAAATACTAAGTCGACTGATACAACTGTAGGACTAACTATCTGGCTTCACTTCTCCAGACAAGATCAACATTAAAATTATCAGGCCATTAAAAGCCATGAAGTATGTATTAATAATACACATTGAGAAGTGAAATCAGAAGGGCCATCAAACCAATAGAAAGCAACCATGCTAGAGAATTACCTCAAGTTTAACAGGGTTGAAACATTTTGCACTTAGCTGCTCAAAAGATGGAATTTCAAAAGTTGCTGCTTTATAGCCTTCATCCTTTCATAATAGACCATGTTGAGACAAGGCCTTCTTTGCCTCTTTATTTGCCTAATAAACATATGAACACAATTTCTCAAGTTAAACTTCTAGTCAACACATGAAGACCCTACATATAACTTATGCTCATTTATTTGATAACAACGGAGACTACCTTCAATTTAAAAGCTTGGTGAAGAACATCTGCATGAACAAGGTAATCTTTGCAAAAGCCATGCTATCAATAAATACAAGATAATCGATGAGCTGCTAAGAAAATTGAATATAGAAGATAAAAGATGAAGTCTACCTTTCGTTCTTTGATACGTTGGAAGTCTTCATTAGAAACAATACGATCAGCTTCATCAGTTGAGACTTCAGCAGCCTTGATTCCAGCAAGTCTTTTAAGAGAATGCAAACTTGCATCAACAACATCCAGACATTCAACAAAATTGCCTAGCTTCCTCCTCTTCTTTCTATTTGACAGATCTTTCCCATCGTGAACATCTTCATCTTGCCCATCAATACGTATGGCTTGCACTTCTATTTCTTCATTCAATTCTTTAGTGTCACAAACATTACCCAATTCCACATCATCTGAACCTTCTTCGTCACTGTCATTCCTACAAGCATCATCTTCCAAACAATCAATACAACTAGATTGTCCACTTTCAGGGAAAAATTCATTGTCACTCTCTGCATCATTTTCTTCAGAATCCTCATCTTCTTCATATGCAACTCTAGCACATATATCAATGTCAACTGGTGAGGAATCATTTTCAACTTCAGAACCATAAGCAACCATTTCATCCTCAGAAAAACAATACAAAGTATTCTCATCGTCTTGTTTAAGTAACTCAACACTAGGCACGTCATTGGCAACATTGACTTCTCCAAATGCTTTTGGTTTGGCTTTTGAATCAATGGGATGGCATTGGTCTTTCTTGACAAAAAATGAACAGCATATCTATAGAAATGAAAAAAGAAAATTGAATTTGTTTTCCAAAATATAACAACTTTGTCATTCTTTTTTCATTGCACCATTAAGGATGCCATAAAAAATTTTCGAAGTAAAAAAACATACCTCTCTTAATAATGTGATCAAGGAGCGTGCAGCAATTGTAACAGCTTTCTCATGTGACTTTTTGTACAAAACCAAGTCTTGAAGAAGGTCTTCATTCATCAACTAATTCACAATGGAAAAAAATAAAAAATTAAGAAAGATGATCGTAACTACTGCTTTCATGCTGTAATAAAAAAATAAAAGAATCCAAATATTCTTATGTTGCTATGAAGACCAAGAATGAAAGACCAACATCTCAGTTTAGGATGTCTGTAAATACAAATAAATCCTGCCTCCTAGGTTTTGATCACCTAAAAAATTTTTTTGTGCCGATTAGAAATTCTATATCAGAATTGCAAACTGAAAAATAGTTCATAAATTACCACTAGTATGCAAATATGATGGGAAATCATCATGTAAAGAGATAAGGATTCATTATGTCACCGAAGTGCTTGAGTAAATATATAAGGTGAAAATTCCATAATGCATTAGTTCCAACTATCTATATATCATGCATCTAAACCATATTACTATTCGTTTGCTTTGAATGCTTGTTTAAGATATGCAGGCACTTAAATTTCATATATTTCCATCTTTTCAAAGGTGTAGTTCATGAAAAATTGTAGTATTTATTATTATATCATCATGTGCACTAACTAGTCTTTTACATATACTGCTACTTCTCGAAAAGTGCATTTGGTAGTATCCAAGCCATTTTAACAAAATACATTTGCATTTTGTATATAATGTTGAATGTAAACTGTACAGATCCAACACTATGAAATCAATATATTTTGATGCATCCTAAAAAAAATATCATGTGGCTAATAGCTAGATTTGAAACCTGGGTAAACCATTGAGAAAATCTTGAAAAGAGATATCTGCCAGAATGTTATTTGTGATTTTTTGAAATCTTTTAATTTTTTTTCTAAATTTTTAAAAAGAAAATTAAAACAATATTTTATATAATCCTCTTTATTATTATAAAAAGAATACGCTTACCCTCCTTAATTCTTTTTAGCTATGCTCTAAGCATGAGGAGGTCTGAGAAAAAAAACTAAGAGCTTGGGAGAAAAGAAAAAGATAACAGCTTGTGCTTGGGTCTGGAGGGTTGCCATAAGCAAAGCTTCACCTAAGAAAGTCATAGTAGAAACTACTTCAATCTGGGAAAAGAGTTTCATAAAAGAGCTCATATCTTGAATTGCATAAAAAGGACTATTAAAATTATACTTTTGATTGACATTCTCCTCCCTTCGAATAATGTTAAATTTTTTATTGAGCTGCTCGAGCGATGGTTTTGAAGTAACCAAATACTGGGATGAATTTGGTAGTGTTGTTAAGAGAGTTTATGTCACACACCATACAATAGGCTTAGTCGCACAATATGACAAGCAAAAATATGCCATACAATATGAGAGAATCACTTTACAATCGTTGGCACCTAAATTACAGGCAATGTTACAGTGATATATGATAAGATCAACCCTATTGTCATTAGTAGCAAAATTATGAGCCACGGTAGGACAAGGACACCATCATCATAGGTAGAAGATACTAGGCAATGTGGGCGATGGTTCCGTAAAGCAAAAGAAGGATTTAAAAACATTTTGTAACTATGTTTGTGAATACTTATTGTATAAAAAATATTTAGTTTAGAAAAATAATAAAAAAAGAAAACTTAAAATAATGTTAAAGAATTTCAAAAATATTATGAATAAAATATAAATAATTACTAACAGCATGTAATAAAAATAATAAAAAAAAGCTAAGATAAAAAAATAAAAAGGCAATAAAAGTAACATAAAAGAGTAGTCATAAGAACAAAGTAAAACTATAATATAAGTTAGTTAAATTGTTAAATTATTTTAAAATATTATTTTGGATTGCGATGTACTGTGATATGAGCATACAACATAACATATATTTATCTATACTTATGTTCTGATTTATATGACAACATACTATAATTATATACACACAAATATGACAATTAAAAAATAAAATAAAAAAAAGAAATATATGATGGTAAAAGAAATTAAAAAAAAGAGAGAATGATTGACTAAATAAATTTTGAACACGAAAATGATGAAATAAGAATGTGATGATTTCTTTATGACCCCATCTCATGATTGTTCGATATGAGAGAATCACCTTTTGTATTGTTGGTACCTAAATTATGAGATACGAGAAAACAAAAAATCCTCCACCATGAATACAGGATTCTAAACAATGCTTGCAATGGTACAATGGTATATGATACGATCACCCCTATTGTATGTAGTAGCTAAATTGTGAACCATAACACGACAAGTATAGCACCACGTGACTACCAAATACTAGACAATGTGAGAGATGGCTCCTTGACAAATAATCTGATATGGAATCCTGAGTGAGGATAGTGATCATATGAAAAAATCAAAATCTTAAAAAAATAAGTAAAAAAAATTTAAAAATAAAATAAAAAGAATACAAATATGAGAACAAGAAAAATATTATATGATAATTGTGTGTAATATGAGCATATAAACAATGATTCAGTATTTTATATCTTTTATTGGTAGCATATATTATTCTTAATTATTACTCCATCTTTATTTAACCACACATCCATATTATTTTATCTTCTTGCAATTAGTAGTTTACAAATTAAGTATATTATGCTTATTTACTTATATTATAAGCCAAGATACATGCATTTACAAAGCTAAGGGTTCTTAAAATATAACTTAAAATTTTGAATTAAATAGGATATTATTTTTTAAACTTTGTGAAAGACATTAAATGTGAAGACAATTGTTATACTTAGTTGACAAAAATATATTTATATACTTTTCAACTTATCTTTCATTTGATAGCTTGAGATCACGTTTGCTACTTTCTATGCTATTATTTTATGTTAAGATATTATATTGGATATTTGATGCTTTTCATAAACCCAACTCAATTTTGGAATTGTGTCCTTTAGATTTGTCTCATGCTCTGTTTATTGTATGGCATTCTAATATTGTTGATATATTTTAATATCAAGCCAAACGTGGAGTGACAATTAGACCATCAAAAGTGCTAATACAATAAACATGAACTTTAGGAGTGCATGGACACTGTTAGCTTACCAACAGCTCTTTTCCACCTGCACCAAATTGGATGTTGGCAGAAAGGCATACAGTGCTGTCACTTTCAAGGGGAGCCACTTGCAAGACAGCACCATCTATGAAAAAACTTAGTTGGACACAAAAATTTTCACAAAGGAAACCAAGCAAGGACAAAAGATTCATTAAAAAAACACAAAAATACTCTACAATAGTCCAAAACAATTGACCAATAAAATTGCTTCAAAGCATAACAAATTCAACAGACTCGCAATCAGATGAATATAACACATACCAATGGCATCCTGAAGCACATCTCATGCACCATATTTAACCCAACAGCAATTGCCTAATAGAACACAAGCAACAGATTGAAATCAATATACCACTCAGTAATGACAAAATATTCAATATCTTAATAGACTATAAAAAACATCAGGATGAGAACGATCATGCACAAATTGATTCACTATTTATCCAAATTACAAATTGGCAAGAAATTAAATTTAGTCCATCCATAACTAAACATAGCTCCACCAGCAAATATAGTTAATGGAATCCAAAACAAAGCTTATCAATCTTAGTATTATTATCTACTATGAATAACTCCCTGCATTATCAAAATAGAAGTCACTTCAGGAAGAGAAATGAAATGTAATAGGCTGCCATGTACTCAAGGAATTAGTAGTGGCAAGAAACTGAGATTAAAGTTTTATTCAATTAGAACTCTTAAAAAATGTTGTAGTGGGAAAAATGCGCACCCCAATCCAACATATTTGATGACATTCTAGACCAACCCTAAGATGTTATCCACTTTGCAATTCAATCTCTGACTAGCCAAAAGAAGAATCAAAATGAATATGCAAAGAAGTATGATTCTAATCTTAGAAAGCAATTAATTTGACAATTGCCTTTTGTGATCGTAGGCTTTAAAAAAATTTCAATAATTCTCAATAAAACTTTTTAAAATTAAAAAGTTCATTTCTCAATAGATCATGACCTTGAAATTAGACCATTTTGTTAAAAAAATATGAATTCAACTATCGGAATATTTAAGGTTTTTTACATGAAAGGCTGATATATTATGCTTTATGTGGAATTAACCTCGCTTGACCAAAAATTGGACCCATTTTAAAGCTTTCATAGATTCGTTAACATGTTTACAAACACCAAAAACTCAAACAATATTTAAAAATACTAGATAACATTGTACAATTACAAATTTTCATACTTTGTAGTTTTTAACAATATAGATGAACTATGAATCTAATTCAATGTTCCTCGTTCAATCTTCAGTTATATATATAATAATGACCCCCAACACAACCATGCAAACAATCTGGAGCCTCAAAAAGAAGTTCAAAAATAAGAAAAAAAATGGTAAGGAAAGAATGAAAAGGGAAAATCTAAGAGAACCAAAAAACTGCCATCAAACTATAGGTATCACCATTCAACCAAGTAAGGGGAAGTAGACATCATTAACAATAGGGAGAAACACCATTAGAGAAGCAATCATGGCCAAGAAGTATAAATCTAATTATTTAATAGGTGTCTGCATACCAAAGACATAAACTAATTACATGGAGAGCGACAAAAAAGCTAACCAGCTCAAATCGTTCATTGTATACATGAAAATGATAGAAGGGCATCTCAGCAAAGCCCTATGGAGTTACACAAAGTATGAATTACGGCCTGGAACAAGAATTTTCAAAAAAGCAAGCGGGACTTCAATTCAAGGTTTATTAACTAGTGCATCTTTAAGATGAATATGAGGAAGTTACAAGTGTGCTACTTCATTTTTTGATGATTGACGTTGCTGCCTTTTCATGCCACGAACAACACGTTGCAATTTTGCCTTTTTCTTTTTCTTGCTCGAAGTAGTGCCCTTTTGTTGTGTCCAAATATGTACAAAGATATCGCTATTAGAAAAATATTTTGAAATTCTAATACCAAACCAAATTCTACAGCAATGATCATACGAAACATGCGTTAATCAATGAAAGTGTTCCATAAGTCAACTTTTTCCTTACATGACAATTACAATCACCAGCATTTTTGTAATCACGTAGACTGTAGGTAAAAGAAATCAAAATCCTAAAAAACTTGAGAGACTATCGAGACCTTTTCAGTGGAAATAACATGTCTTTTTCAATTTAATAGCATAAACTTCAGTTAAAACAATTGTAAAATCATGCTCAAAGTTCAACAGAACAGAGTGAGCAACATGAAAATCTACAGATGGAATTGATGCAAAACAGCTAAAATTGAGAAGATACATATCGAAGTTCTGATGACCAATTTCTTTGAAATATTTTTGGTAACTTTATATCTCCCAATCAAATTGTAGACGCCATCTGTGAATATGTTTTTACTTAAGGTATAACGATGACATTTGAAAATTCTAGAATTTATGCATATCAACTTCTCCACCTCGAAGTGACTAGGTTATTCTTTACAATGAATGACCATTGTCTCAAAAAACTGCTCTTCTGAATAAACAAGGGAAAATATCATAATAAAATTGCAAAATAAAAAAATAAGAAAATCGTTTCCAATATAGCATCCATTCAAACATGTGAAAAATTGACTGAAGCACTTATACTAACTCAAGCATGTCTTAACCAAAGCACGAACTTTGAGTCAATGACTAGGCACAAAAAACTGATTGAATGTCCTCAAGTCAAATTGAAAAATATTAAAGAAATTTACCCAATTTACCTAACTATAAAGACCTGATTAGAATAACAATTTAATTTTTAATTATTTAGGATTTCTGGAACATTAATAAAGAGCATTTATTAGTTAAATGAAAGAATAACTTGCTGGAATGATAGTCCTTGTAGATGGAAATGGAAATAAAACTTAATAACTAAATACTCGGTTGAAACTTCTGCAACTAGAACAAAAAGGCTTTTACTTTATTGAATCAAGACTTGCACAATAGTTTCAATATAAACTATTCAATCCAAAATCCAAGACCTTATGCAAATATTTTGAAAGCCCCATCATCATCTCAAAGTTAAAGTGCAATATATGTCAATCATTGTTTGCTGATCATTAACACCAAAACATATCATGGACTCTAACACCACCTAGATTATCATATGGAATAACTATGACATCACTTCATGCTTATTGCATCTTCATCACTCCACACAAGAAAGCAAAAAAAATAAATTGTAGACACCAACTACATGCCTTCTAAACAGCTTCCTTACTATGAATGATTTGTGGATTTTGGATATATTCATGATCCTCATCACTTGAGGCTTCACAATCATCATCGTCATCATCATCATCATCATCAACATGCTAATAACTAAGAAGGAAACATAGAGCCGATACCATCACCATGTGTTTCCAAAAAGATACAATAAAAAAGGCATAATAAGATAACTAATAGGACTTAACCAATTGTAGAGTCAAGAAAAATATCAACCTTGAAGAACTCTGAAAGCATGCTTTGCAAATAGCATTAGCAGTTCGATCCTCAAACCATAATTTTCAAATAAGAAATCATACATCAGTTATTATAATAAACAAAATTAAGAAAAATCAGCAAAAATAGAGTATATATGACACCACGCATCTGTAGCAATGAGAAAAGAATATTTTGAAGCTTCTTATTTTTTGCTTCATTTCTATGATTTTTGTTCATGTGCCGAATACTATGCACAACATAAGAAAATGCAAGTTTTCTGAGGTTTTGATCACCAACGATCTGAAGGTCCATATATAATTCAAGAGGCACATCCAACTCAACAATATGCCAATACAAATAAACAAAAAATAATTAAAACCATATGCTTTCAAAAAAAACATGAAAAATCAATAACATGCTAGAGAATTTCAATTTCTATAGAATCATTGGAACATCATACCTCTTGCAATACTAAATAACATTATGAAAAAAATTTCGTTTTTGTTATTTTAAGATTATTTGGTTTAAGCCTATAAACTTTCATAGCCTTCCTCTAGGCATTTGATGTTGGCAAAATATTTCACATAAGCCATTTCTCTTAGCTTATAATACACACTTGAAAACCCCAATTATTCATCTCTCCTTCCCAATTCTTTCAGTTGACCTCTAGGCAACTCTATGATGTATCTTTCCATTTATCTCGGATGCCTACGAACCATCTACATCTATGACTTGTACCTCTCCATTGTCCTCAAGGAAGCCAAACCATGGCAATGTATGTCCAAAATTGTGTTAAAGCTAATGCTTAGGACTTCCTATAAGCAATGTGATATATTGTCTACATATACTAAAATAATTAACAAAGATGGTTATATCAACAATGAGTTAATTGAGAAGAAGAAAGGATTCCTGCACCATTATGGATGCATACGTATAAAGAAATAATTTCAAGGAACTATAATTAAATCATTAATTTCACTAAGTTAATTAAACATCATGATTCATAAGAAGATAAATGTTACTGTTGTTCAAAAAACTAGGCACATTGTCAGAAAACTAGGTATTAAATATTTTAGGATTCAAGCTTCAATACTCAAGTAAGAATTGAAATAGAAATGGGTTAGTACAATTTTGGATAAGTTTATAAACGATTATATAACAAATGTTTGTTATGGGATTAAAGAGCTTAATGAAGAACATAAAATGATTATAACATTTTATTATCATTATTTCAAGGAACAAAACACATTTTCTTTATTCTACAAGGGAATCATCATGAACTCAAATTTATTATTATTATGATATTTTACTCACATGCTTGAAAAAGTATTAGAAAAGGAAAAAAGAAGCTGGCATTTTACATATTGAAATTATGAAAAACATGTATAACGAAGCAATGATGACTATATAAGGAGGCTTTATATTGATAAGGCAATAGAAAAGAATAAAAATAAATAAAAATTGCATATATAAAAATAAATTTCTCATGCCTAAGGAGAACATATTAAAATTTCTTAATTACAGTTGAATTTCATTATGGCTATGCTTTAAGTCCTTGGGTGTGTTTGTAAACTTAATCTCAAAAATGTTTTCTACCTATACACTAAAAGCATAAAAAACATTTTGAAAATTTCTCACAACTCCTATTTTTGCACATAAAAAGATAATGCTTCATGAGTACTTTTGCACTCCTCCTTTCATAAAACTTTCTAACAACATAAGCAATAAAAGACAGCTTTATTTTTACACTAATTATTGATGCAATTTTAAAATTAAAGACAAACCATTATTATGCATTTTGCTAACAATTTTATACCAATTGATAAGACTAAGCAAAGAGATAAATCAAAACTGAGACTAAGCAAATAGATAAAAAAACTGAGTCTATAAACAATGACTCTAAAATTTAAATGGTATCGCATTTCTAGTTCTTAGAATAAATACAAAGAATTTATATTTAGACAAGTAATTCCAAAAACATATGGATTGTAATAATTATCATAAAAAAGGAACTATAAAAGTTACTTTTTTTTAGCCAATACTTCAAAATGATAGAAAAATTAACAAAAAAATGTCACAAATATGATTCAAGCACAAAACAAATAAGACAAAAATAAAACATACTTTTTAGTGTTGTGTCATCAAGATATCACACTTAAGAATAAAGGCAAATTGATAAGATTGAATTGTATCACATGTCAATGTATGAGTACAAACACAAATAGAATAATTGCTGTTGGCGTAAAGCTTTTAAGTTTGAACTGTAACTTACTATAATGGAAAAAGCTGACATTCTACTAATTGAAGACAACCCTAAAAAATCAATCTAGATGGCTTGATTATATTAATAAGTTTACTTTGTTATTCTATAAGAGAAGTAGATTACTGAATCTTTCTTAAAAAACAAAACAATATAGAACAAAAAAAATGACTATTGACAATTGGAAATGGCTTTAGCAACTTTGGATCTAGAAGAAAGGCAGTTAATGAAAAGAAACAATAGCATCTTAGAATCAATGGATTTGACCTCACCTTATGTGTTAAAGGACTTTTCTTGTAATTATAATAATAGAATATGGATTCAGTGTTGGCAGCTTAAACATTTTTAATATAAGAATCTAGCAAAAGAAATATATAGCCTCACAAGAAATATTTAAGTTTCTATATTTAAAAAATCAAGGAAAAAGTGCCTGTTTTGTTCTTTGCAGAGGGAAATCAAATTTTTACCTTGACAAACAATTAGAAAGGCCTAATCAAGTCTAACAACTTATCAACAATTATAATCTTCTCTTAAAGCTCAATGAAGTGGAAGTTTCCCATTTTCTCCAACTCCCAGTTCAAAATATAACTTTAAGCAATACAAACTAAAGATATTTCCACCAACTAAAATGCTAAATAGAAATATGTTGAGTAATTGTGGCCCTCCAAATTGAAGTGTATAGAACACTATAACAGATTCGACCAAAAAATAAAATAAAATAACGAACCTTCTCATTGACAAGGAGGATGATGGCTTGTGCTAGATTAGAACGAAGGGAAGACGGGAGGGTCTGAACTTTAGATTAAAGGAGATGAGAGACTAATGAGGAAATTCAGCGAGGCATCGGGGATAGTATAGGGTTATGTGTGCCAGGAACATCGCGAGGTCACCGAGATCCTTTGAGACCACTGGGTCCAATGACGAACTGAGCATGGATTATTGAAGGATGAGATGTAAGGAAGATTCCAAGTGGTCGTAGATAAGGAGAAGCTTCGCCTTGTACCCTTCTGGGTCCAGATTAATCCTGGATTAAAGCAGAGGAAGGCTCAGCCTATCGGCTGCCTTTCCAGATGTAGAGAAGGAATCCGATAAGAGGAGGTTTGTCGCCGTCGCCATTTCTACAGATCAATTAAAAAAACCCTATTCGAAGGGAAGCTTAGAAGAACCAAGCTAAGGAGCTTATGCGGTTTCGGGATGGCAAATTTTTAAATACAAAAGATAATTACCATATATTAATAATTTATTGAACAAAAGAAGGGAGTATTGTTTTTAATTTGATTGTCGACACTCGGATTGCTCTACCAGTTAGTATGACATTAAAATTTTTAAAATATTTTAATAAAAAAAAATTAAAAAATATATTTAATTAAAAGATTGAGATATTATTACTAAATTTCAAAAACAATAATATTTTTTGTTATATTATTATTAAATTATAATCTATCAATAAGCACACCTTTATTGATAATATTTATTACAATTTTAAGATGCATAAATGTGCATCACAAATTTTTGTTATGAATCTATAATATAATTATATGATAAATAATAGCGATGTAAAGTTTGAGAACCTTTGTTGATAATACCAACAACTTGAGGTTGGACAATCAAGACTTAATAGCCATCGCTTACAATGCTATTGTGAAAGGAGATAATGTTCATGATTCATCCATCTCATACCCATTTCTTCTAGTAATGTTGACACCAAACGAGGTAAGTGTAAAGTTTAACTATCCTTTTGACAATGTCTTGTGTCGCCCAATGCAACACAACCTCCAAGCAAATACAAGAAGAAAGATAATATTTGGTCATTCTTTGTTGATGCACAAACTCAAAGAGGAAGTGACACTTAGGGTTTAATTGAAGAAAATGAATTTGCATACTTGAAGAACAAACATTTTTCTAAAGGGAAATAGAATTTTAGTTTATTCCCCTAGTTTTTCATGTCCTCCTTTGTGATCCTCGACTAAGGAGACCCCAAGTTATTACTTAATTTTTTTTATAATCGTACTCAATAAGAATATTTACTAAGTTTTTGTTGATTCCCTTGAATCTAAATTTTACATTAACATCTTTTAACATCATTTGTAAGAAACTAGATACGTAAGCTAAAATGGAGACTAAGAATCTATGATATTGTTATTCGAAAGAGAATCTATCTACACTTTTATTTAAGAAGCAATCAAAGATCCATACATTTCCACCTCATTAGTTTGTAATCTTTCTCCTTTATCCACCAACAATCATTTCCCTTTATTTTATTAACAAATAAAATATTTTAACAAATTTATTTCTTCTTATACTTTAAAGGGGCCTATAAGGTAATTTAATAATCTAGCAAGGGAGGCAACACCAAATCCCTCTCTTCTAATCGAGAACCCATTGAGGCTCTTAGTATCACTCTTTGACATAATCACTTTGCTACCATTTTCACAAATCTTATACCTTATAATCCTTCACCACATCATCATATTGACACCACAATAATGATTTATGAATCAAAGCCTACCACCTCTCTCCTAGTTAAATTTTTTATTGCCCTTAACTTAATCTTAAATGTAGCAACGCTCAAATCTCAAACTATATGAAATTGAAAAATTTTATATTTAAGTCAAAAAGATTGTGACAAAGTATTACTAAACTTAATCAAATTAATTTCTTAAAATATATTATTTTTACATAAAATTATTAAAATAACAATAAAGTGTTCATAATATATCATAAGTTCAAACTCAGTAAAAAAATATATTATTTGAGTTTATCAATAAATAGAACTCTTGGGAGATGAAGTCAACGACAATGAGTTTGTAATTTTTAAAGATGTAAAAAATTTCTTATAAATTATTAAAGATACATGTATAAATGTAATTATCAAATGGACATGTAAGATAGTTTTGAAATTTTAAAAAATATAATTTATGTCAAATCTAATTAGTAGTTGATAAATTTATAAATATTAAAGTATAAAATGCATCATGTTAAATTTATAATTTTAGAAATTTTGGCTTAAATTAAAACTAATTAGAGAATAATATATTTAAAAATATATAAATAATAGATTTTGGTGGGGTATATATGTAATTCCTAGATATCATTATAGAAAAATATTAAATAAGATGATATATTTGTAAATAATATAATATTTAGGTGTTTTATAAAGATGTCATATTGAAACCCATGGGAATAAGATTTTCAAATTCTCAATAGTCATGGTATAAGCAGGATAAAAAATTATTTTAAGCACCCTCACTTCCCAAGCTTAATTCAATAGTGAGCTTTGAGGAGTTTAGTTCATCAAGACCTTGTTGTTTTGACTTATAAAAGTGTCTAGTAGGCTCAATAAAGGCTAAGTTCACGTGAACTTATGTGCTCTAATGAGCTTTTTCTATTATGTTACTATGTTGAATTCATTGAAGAAAGAGGAATTGTGGTATGAAAATATACGATAAGCTTATGATAGAGCTATGAGAAGGTTGTCAAAAATAATTGTATTTGCCATTTTGCTAAATCACACAAATACTAAGAGCACAATTATTGTTGTATAAATGAATCTATCATACAAAATAACATAAACATCATATTGTATGACCTATTTCAATTGAAAGAGAATGATAAGTCTAAATAGGTAGATTAGTACAATGTTAGTGATTCTAAGGTGCAATTTCAAGTTATATAATTTTAACAAAGTTGAATCATATAATATGATGCATTTATCAAATTAGTATGAAAAGCGAATGACGTTAGCTGAGAGAAATAAGGCCATTTAGTAAAATAGGATTAATCATATGATACAATCATTAAAGAAGTCCTCATATCATATAGTGTGATTATATGGATCATAGTATAACATAAAAAATATATTAAAATATAAGGAGTCGAATTAGAACATATAATACCATATTATTATCTTAGATTATGATAGTTTTATTAGATTTGTAGATTCGAATAAACTAATATATTAGGTAATGAGGAATAAAGCGTATCGTGTAATACAATAATGATATTATATATGTATGATATAATATTGATTACTTAATTCTAGATAATTGTATGATACAATTTAAAGACTTGTTAAAGTATGATATAGGTAACAACTTAATGATAAAAAGAAAATTTACATGATTTTTAATTACTTATAATTAGGATTTATGTTGACCCTTGCATAAATATAATGTTTTAAAAAATTAAAATAAATTAAAATTCAAAAGGGAAGATAACTATCATATTTAAGTAGAAAAATTTGATAACATATGATGTAACATGATAGTATTATTTTAGTAATATTTTTTTAATATATTTAATTATAAATTTTTTAATAAATAAAATTTAAAAATATAAATAAATTTATAATTTGTGATCTAACATAGCATTATTTTATTCTTTTTCTTTAAAATTATATTTATTATGATGGAAAATACTTATATATTATAGTTTAGCATGATATTAATGGTTTTTCATATTACTTGGCACATGACTTTATTAATTACATGACTTACATTATTTTGTTCATATATTTGTTACATGGCATCATAAAAAAAGTAAATAAAAGCAATATAAAATAAAAACGCTTAAAACAAAAATAATATATATTAGTGTCGGTAATAATAAATATTCTGACATATATATATATATATACATACATATATATATATGTATATATATATATATATATATATATATATATATATATATATATATATTTCAATAGTTTCGATTAACATATCATATGATATTATATAGCTGAAAAATAGAAATAAAAAAGAGCTTTTTAAAGATATTGTCCTCAATATTATGCCTAGGAGATGTTATGGTATCGATCTTCAAATTAGACATTTTTTAGTGTGTATTATGATATTGATGACACTAAAACCAATAGATGTTATTATAAAGTATTGATCTTCAGATTAAAAATATGCCTAGTGTATGTGTTATCACATCATTATTTATAATGGATGATATTATGCCAACCAAATTTTATCATAAGATATAGCTACCATACTTACCATAGGGCATTAAACCTAAGGAGTTATCGTAGAGTATCAATATTTGGATTAGACATCTACCTAATATTATTTAGATAGAGTAAATAGATGATGATTAAAGGCTATATATTTATATAATTATTGGATCTAATGAGAATAGTTATTTAAGGAATACTAAATTTGATGATTATATAAAATATTAAAAATTAGAAAGAATAGAAAAACTAGTATTTATATTTTATGTAGTTTACTTATAGTATGCATGACATTTAGTATGATTTCAAACTTACACAAGTGGTTTATTATCATGGTTATGAAATGGATTTTATTTTATTCAACATATTTGATTATTTTAGCATTCATTTATGATTAATTGTCTTATTGGAATTATATTTTGAAGTAATTAAATATAATTTGTGCTTACATCACAGATCATGCATCCATTAAATTGAGATTTGGGGATTTGACATCGAGACAGAAGACCACACTCTTAAGATTTCAGAGTGAGCAATACTTTGCATGGATTCGGTAATTGAAAGTAAAATAAAACATCAATTTGAACTTTATATATATTGTTTTACAAGTTATATCTATATTATATTATGATGATAATTTATTTGTATGATTTTATTTTAGTTAGTACTAAGGATTTTGTGATATCGTCATGTCTCTATATATAATTTACTTTACTCACTCAATATTTTATATGTATAAAACACTTGATTTTTTTATTTAATTAAGTGATTAGGTTGGTACCTAACATTAAGACATTATCAACTCTACTTTATTGAGGATTCCTCAATCACTTTGATAAGAAATCCAACCTATTATAGGCATACAAGTACAATCTACACATTTTTTATGAGACTTCTCCTAATACGAAGTAGATCTTATCAACTCTAATTACCTAACTTTTATTTTTATTTTGCTAACTTAAACCCTTGTATTTTTCTAAAGGAGTTCAAGATTATTAATTCTTTACATGTCATTTCAAGACATATAAATGAAAGTTTTTTCACTTTTTTAAAAGATGTAACTTCCAAATGATTATAGAAGTAGCCTCCAATATCAAATTTCTCTCTTAAGTAATACAAGAGCATATTTTCTATCTTCTTTGCTAGTTGCATTAAACCTAAGTAGTTCTTTGATTCACTCATTTATCTAAGATAACATTAATTTGAGCCTCTTCAACCCTTTCTCTAATTCTTCAATGATGCTTCTAAGGAAGCGAATAAAGAAAATTCTTGCATTACACAAGTGAGAAATCTTTAACATGGTTTCTCCATTGTCCTCACAAGAAATCTTTAGAAGAATTTTGTGGCTCATTAATGAGAAAGAATTCTCCTTTGCACTTATTGGGAAGCCAAAAGGAAAAGCATATTTGCCTTAAAAGTGTCTCATCCAATGGCAAAAACGAGTAAGACTTGATAAGAACTTTCCTCAAAAAGCTTATCCAAGTGACCACCACCCTCAAAGCTACTAAGCTCAACACGTGGACACCTTTAAATGCACCACCTAAAGAAATATTGGCACAATTAAGAGAAAGAGAAAATGCCTAAAGTTGAGGTAAATCTTAATGCACAACCATGGCAAAATGAAGTTATGTAAATTCCATGATGAAAAGGAAATTTTTGGTAATTTGCTATAATTTGCTTTATTATATATTTACTTAATATTAGAAGAATACTTCATTATTATTTGTGATTATTTATGCTGATAATTTGCTATAATTTGAAACGAGGGGATCGAGATGAAACAAATGTGGTTGTACTCATCTCCATGAGCTTTATCTATTTAAATATTATTTTTTATAATTGTAAATATTATTTTCTAATGGTTTGGCATGCTCTTAGAGACATTTTGATTCATACCTAATTTGATGAATTAGGATATTACACTCATTTGTCTTAGTGCCTTGGAATGCAACTTTCAAATATAATTTATCTTATTTCTGTTAATTTTTTAATTGGTTTGGATATTACTATGTAAATGTTTATTGCTTTGCATGTGATTTTTGAATCGCTTTAGTCTAGTTATATTACATTGATTGAATTTATCTCACTTATGGTTCAATAAATATTTCTTTAATTTTTAAATAATAATCTTTTTGTATACATTTATATATTAATTATAGTAAAAGGCTATTTCAATATTAAAACATATGCAAATGGTATCATGCTATGTTAATGCTCATATCATCATGTCATTGCATAATGTTAGATTAGAGTTTAGTAAAGCAACTCTCTTATATCATAATTAATTAGTTAACACATCTAATGGTTTTGAGCTATTGCTTTCTTGGACACTCCTTCTCCTTTATCTTCTCTTCTCATTTTTTATACAATTCATATTATATTTTGTTATCATTGCCACTTTTTATGAAAAAGCACTTACAAAAAATATTTCAAATAATCTTTAAACAAGACTATATACTTTAACATTTTTAGCTTCATATTATATGATATCATCTTTATATTAAATCATACGATCCATAGCATATATAGGCCAAATTGCCGATTATATGGGAAATCTATATTAGACCTTCTTCTAAAACTATCATATTCATCTAATCAACTCATCATACTTGTATGATGCTAACAATCACTTGTCAAAGAAAGGATTAAATAAGGCAATTGTTATTGTGTCTTTCCTAAATCAATTGTATTTTTTTTGTCAATTCAGCACACTAGAACAAGGATCAACTAAATGAGCTGTTTGCACAAAGCCAAACCCCCAACAGTGGCTATATTTTATAGATTGTATCAAATGATTTCATTGATTGCTTGGTTGAATCATAACAACTAAAAACTAACAAACTCAACCATAAATCCACCAAAATCACACAAGATCCACTTCCAAAACACCGAAAATAGCAAATATATGATTTATGAAGATGAACTCAATTATGAACTTACCTTAGGATGTGATTCTAATAAAGTGAGGTAAAAATTTTTTTTCTTCATTTTGCTTTTTTTTCCTTTTTCCTTACGTTTTCTTTGAATTCCTACAAGATCGTAAGCCAAATCTCCTTTAACACTCTCCCCAAGCTATTTCTCTTCATGCTTCATTTATGCACTACTGAACTTTGCCAAAATGCTCGAGACAATAGAGAGCATTCTGTCCTTTAATAAGAGGATTATTTTATTATTTAATCTAATTTCTTATCTTTTTTTTTTTTAAAATTTTAAATATTTATAAAAATTTTAAATAGTTTTTGAAAATATAAACCACATATATACAGATTTCTCAAATTGAAACCTTAATGATAATATACTCAGATTTTGTATTCATTCATTAATATCTTGGCATGCTTTTTAGAAGGCTTATTCATCAATAATTTAAAATTATTTAGAAGGAATTTTTAAGTTAATAAAAAAGACTATTACATATGCACTTTGTTATCAAAAAGGGAGATTGTATAAGCTTTGGCCATAACTCCTTATTTGTTGTAGAGAAGAAAAGAAGATGGGCACTTCGTGAAAATTCTTGAACAAAAGTGTTTCAATGGCATTAGGAATAGGAAGGTGCTAGAGAATTTCTCATAGAACATGGAGCAATACTTAATCTACTCATGTGTTGGATGCATAGAAGGGATCAGTTTTACCATGTATCTCATTAGAGATGAAAAAGTATGATGAAAAATGTAGAGTGTTGATGATGCAAATTATGGAAGGAGGAAAGTTTATATATAAGAAAAATTCAAAAGTGAAATAAAAGATAAATTTCACCCTTACAAAATTTTGTGGATGGCTTGTGATGCCTTCAAAAGGTTAAAGCATAGTGGATTCATGAAAGATTATGTAAAGAAATTTTGTTCTTTGATTCTAGATATTCAAAACATATCTAAGAAAGATAAGCATTTCCACTTCTTGTACTGGCTACAATTATGGATACAATTGGAACTTTTTTGGGTAAATTGTGAAAGACTTATCAAGCATAATCATTATTGTTGATGCACTTGTAGGCTAAGAGTCTCCGAAGTTTCGGATGCCCATCAAAATCTAGAGGAAATGACAAGGAAAAGAAAGGAGAGTAGAAGTGGGATGCCAAGAAGATTGGCAGGCATGAGTAAAATTAAGGAAATGAAAGCAAAAGTTATCTTCTTTTCATGGTACAAATAACTCTAATAATCAATAAGGTTGTTTCTTTTGTAATGAAACTCATCATGCTCAAGATTGTCCAAGTGAGAGAAGCTTAATGCTCTTATGTTTGAGAAAACCAATGAGGAATTTGATGGAGAACTTCTTGTACTTGTCAATCTTTTGTAAATGCTCGATCCTTTAATGGTTGGCCTAATCAACTATTAAACACAATGAGTAATGATGTGATAGTTACACACTCTATGTTGATGCAGATCTTGATGAAAACAAATGGACAAGAAATTATGGCCATGGTTGACATGGGTGCGACACATACATTTGTGGACACTATGCTTGTTTAGAAATATAGATTACAAGTGAGAAAGTTATCTAATTTTCTAAAAATAATGAATGCAAAGGTTCAAGTTGTGGTAGAAATGGCCCATGGTGGATCCTTTGGATAGTTTTGATTTGATTCTTGGGGTCAACTTTAATAAGAAGTTTAAGATAGCCCCAATGCCACACCTTGATGATATCATGGTGATGTATGAAGACACTCCTTTTCATTCATTACTATTATCCGTATGGGAAGAAGATAATTGAAATGAACAATAAGCTAGAATGTATTTTAACAATGAGATTGGAAAAGGATTGAAATTAAGTGAAGGCAAACAATTTGCTACATTGATTATGTCATGCTTCTGATGTTTCTTAAAAAGCTGCCTCCAAAAAAGGAGATTGATCATAAAATCAAGTTGCTACCTAGTGTTGTTCCTCTTGCCAATCTCCTATATTTTGTGTCGCCATTAGAGTTGACAAAATTGCTCAAATAATTGAATATGTTGTTGGATGCTAGCTTCATTCAATCATCTAAAGCTCTATTTGGTGCCCTAGTGTTATTTAAAAAAGCATGATGATTCCTTGTGAATGTGCACAAACTTTCATGTATTGAAGAACGTGATAATGAAAAACAAGTGCCAAGCTCATTTGCTGCAAGCTTTGTTGGATCAATTATATAAGATAATTGGATTCACAAAGCTAGACCTACGATCAAGATATCGGCAAGCCAAAGTTGTGGCTAAAGATGAAGCCAAGATTACTTATGTGGCTTAATAAGTATCTTTTGAGCTTTCAGTCACGCCTTTTGGCTTAATAGATGTACATTCTATATTCTAAAATTTAATGAATAATATTCTTTATGAGTATCTTGATAGTTTATTGTGGTATATCTTAACGGTATTATTATCTACAATAATTCTCTTGAAAAACATTTTGTGCAATTGTAAAAAATGTTGTCTAAATTAAGAGAATTTTAACTTTATGCAAATAT
The DNA here is from genome assembly GCA_023846275.1 of Vanilla planifolia. Classification (NCBI taxonomy): domain Eukaryota; kingdom Viridiplantae; phylum Streptophyta; class Magnoliopsida; order Asparagales; family Orchidaceae; genus Vanilla; species Vanilla planifolia. The sequence goes on from CM043871.1 coordinate 37,479,538, forward strand.
GGAGAAGTGTAAATTTGTTAAGGAAGATATCATGTTTCACTATAATTCCATAATAAGTTCATTTGACATGAAATAATAATTGTTGGACAAATATGGATAAGCTCTCACAAAATAAATAATTATTTTCTTATATTTTGAAATATTTATCTCCTTAAAATATTGGAATTTTTTCTTTCTTAGATAATTTACTTTATTTCTTCAAATTTTTCTCATCAAATTTAGTTATATAAATATTTGACATTAAATCACCTCCCTTATAATCTTGACAAGGTTTTAATTTGGCATGATTATATTGTCTCAATTTATCTTATTACATCTCTAATATATATATATATATATAGTTAATATTATAGCTATAATTTTTTATTTTGTTTCTTATATTTCACTATAATTCCAAACTAGATCCAATCATGAAGAAATAAACTTTTTTGACTCATCATGATGTACTTTATTCTATTACATTGTTATTTTAATAATTTTAAATATTTTTTATGTTTTGACCTAATTTAAGACATTTTATTCTCAACTAATTTCAAGTTTGAGTATTTTATTATTTATCACTTTAGTAACTTAGAATATAACTATCTTGAATTATTTATCTCATTTTTTTCACATTTTTGCTTCAATTTGATAATATTATATTGCATCAATTTTTCTAATTTCTTATTTAATATATATTTATTAATATTAAAATAATAATTTGTTAGCATTAATGCTTATTTATTATCTTAATTTAAAGTAATTCCAAATGATGTTTGATCTAAATGCTTCACCTACTCGATCTATTTAGAAAAAAAATTTATATTTTAAAATATTTTATTTTTTGTTTTTTTAAAAATCCTTATAAGTCATTTTAATTACTACGTAGTTTGATGATCAAGAGTATTACATTCAATCTCTTTATTATTTTTGAGTGTAACTTTCTTGTACCATTTATCTCATTTTTTTCAAATATTTTTCATCAATTTTTTTAGTTATTATGTAACTCTAAATCTCTTCTCATGTGATTTTTATATATTTTGATTTGGTTTTATTCATTGATTCAATTTAATTAGTTTTATTATATATTTACTTAATATTAGAAGTATACTTCATTATTATTTGTGATTTTTTATATTTGTAATTTACTATAATTTGAAACAAGGGGTTCAAGATGAAACAAATGTGGTTGTACAAATCTCCATGAGCTTTAATGATTTAAATATTATTTTTTAATAATTTTAAATATTATTTTCTAAGTGTTTGGCATGCTCTCAGAAACATTTTGATTCATATCTAATTTGATGATTCAAGATATTATACTCATTTATCTTAGTCCCCTAGAATACAACTTTTGCATATAATTTATCCTATTTCTTTTAATTTTTTAATTGATTTGGATATATTGCTATGTAAATCTTTATTGCTTTGCTTGTGATTTTTGCATCGCTTCAATCTAGTCATATTACATCAACTGAATTTACATCACTTATGCTTTAATAAATATTTACTTAATTTTTAAATAATAATCTTTTTGTATACATTTATATATAAAGGACCATTTTAATATTAAAACATATGAAAATGATAACATGCCATGCTAATGCTCATATCATGATGTCATTACATAATAATAGATTGGAGTTTAATAAAGCAACTCTCGTATATCATAATTAATTAGTTAACATATCTAATGGTTTTGAGATATCGCTTCCATGGACGCTCCTTTTCCTTTATCTTCTCTTCTCATTTTTTTATACAATTCATATTATATTTTGTTGTCACTGCCACTTTTTATAAAAACGCACTTACAAAAAACTTTTTCAAATAAACTCATCATATTAGACCTTCTTCTAAACCCATCATATTCATCTGATAAGCTCATCATACTTGTACGATGATAACCATCACTTGTCAAAGAAAAGATTAAATAAGGCAATTGCTATTATGTCTTTCCTAAATCTTTTGTATTTGTCTGGTTAATTTAGTGCACTAGAACAATGATCAACTAACTGAGCCATTTACATAAAGCCAAAGCCCCATCACTGGTCATGTTTTATAGATTGTACCAAATAATTTGGTTGATTGCTTGGTTGAATCATAACAACTAAAAAAATAACAAACTCATCCATAAATCCACCAAAATCACACAAGATGCACTCCCAAAATAGCCAAAATAATAAATATATGATTTATCAAGATGAACTCAATTAGGAAGTTACCTTAAGATATGATTCCAGTAAAGTGAGGTGAAAAATTTGGTTTTTTCATTTTGCTTTTTTTTCTTTTTCTCTATGTTTTCTTTGAATTCCTACAAGATCTCAAGCCAAATCTCCTTTAAGACTCTCCCTAAGCTGTTTCTCTTCATGCTTCATTTATGCACTACTTAACTTTGCCAAAATGGTCGAGACAACTGAGCGCATCCTATTATTTAATACGAGGATTATTTTAATATTTAATCTAAATTTCTTGTATTTTTATATTTTTTATAATTTTAAATATTTATAAAAATTTTAAATAGTTTTTGAAAAATATATACCATATACATACAGATTTCTCAAATTGAAACCATCATGATAATATACTCAGATTTTGTATTCTATCATTACTATCTTGGCATGCTTTTTAAAAAGCATATTCATCAACAAATTCTCAAGTTTGAAATATGACATACACAAACTAAAAAATTTAATAGAAGGAATTTTATTGCATATGCACTTTGTTATTAAAAAGAGAGATTGTATAAGCTTTGCTCATAACTTTTAATTAGTGTAGAGAAGAAATGAAAATGAATTAAAGGATCACTATGGGAAAAATCTAATTAAAAGAAACAAGGTAAGTTTTCCCCATGATTTACATTTGATTTTGAAGAGATCCAGTTAAGATCTAAGCTGAAAGTATAAGTATTTTATGCAAGCTATAAATGTTTCCTTTTTTCTTGCTATGGAGTCATGTATGAAAGATTTGTAAAGAGAACTAAGCCTTATGTGCATGAAATGATAACTATAGAAGGGAATTTGATGATTTAAAGAAAATACAAGAAATAAACATAGTCTTCGTTATGTATTCAGTGGGACCATAAAATAAACCAACAAAAGATTGAATGATCTAATGAAAAATATCAAGCAATCTAATATTTTTTCAACATTTGTGTCGTGATTCCTTGTCGAATGCTCGATAGACATTCCTATAATCTTTTGATGAGCATTTAACGATTTTACATGCTGATTGAATTGTATGAATTGGACATATGAGGAATTAACACAAGTCAAATAGAGAAGTTGGAAAAATTTATCATCCATTAGACATACTTTGAATAGTTAAATGAATTAAATCAAATGATATAATTGGTTGTGGATGATCCAATTGAACAAGTAGACTTTAATATGACGGATCTATTAGGAGTTAAATTATTTAATTAATTGTAATAATATAATATTTTAATAGTATGAGTATTATTTAACAAATTTTTATTATGATTAATCTCATTATCTACAATATAAATTAATTAAGTGCATTTATTGGATGGTGAAACAGAAATTAAAGAGAAAGGAGATACATTATTTTCATTAAAAGTAAAAAACTATATTAAAAAAAATTTTTATAAAGTTTTTAACTTTTAGTGATTTATTACTACTTTGTAAAACATTATAAATATTTAGAAGATGGGATACAAGTTCTACGGAGGAAGAAGAATAATATTAAATAAGGAATAATCAAATTTTTAAGATTTTATTATTTTAATATCCTAAATTTGGAATTAAATTGATCACAAAAAAAGATTAAAATTATAGGAAAATTTTACTTTAAATATTTTTGGGAGAAAAATATTAAAATAAATGATGACCTTTAAAAAATATAAAATATAAAAAATGATAAATTTTTTATAAAAGAAATTCTTTTTTATGAAAAAGTTATTTAAATATTAAACAATATTAAAAAATTAGAAAAAATTATGTGTAGTATAGTTCTATGAATTTTACAATTTGTTTAAAAAATTTGGACATCATTTGTATCAAAAGATTTAAGAAAAGTAGATTTTATTTAAAATTTTGATTAAAATATAGTATTTTCCCATTTCTAAAAATCCAATTTATTCTAAAATTAATTAGTGATCAAATAGTCATGAAATAGCCACTAGTGGCTATGAATATGTTAAGAAACTTTAAAGATATGTTGAGTATAGTATAATCTTCATCTTGTTGAAGTTTAGTGTATTTAAGTGGAGTAAATGGACAATTTTCTTGATTTAGAAAATCATAGACATAAAATGATTTTGATGGCAAATAGTCCAAATTAAAACTTCAAAATATGAGATTTTATTGTGAAAGTAAGTTTTAAACATTACAATAAAGAATTAAAAAGTATTGTTTTCTATTATGTGAGAATTTACGCAAACTATGTTGACAAACTTTTATGAAATCCAAAAAATTGGGGATTTTACTATTTGGGTAATTTGGCATGTGGAGCCAACGTGGGAAGGAAGGTGACAACATTAAATTTCAAGTTAGGTGACTATGAAGTTTCTTGTACATATGCTTAGTGGTTGATGAAAATATAAATTAGTATCCTTTAACATCCAAACTAGATTAAATTATAAATCAATATTTTGGCAACTTTAACATTTGGATGTAGATGTTAAGTTATATAGTATATATTGCTCTAGTATTTAATTTCTTGCATATTTTTTCATATGACGTGACATGTTTGGCATGCTAAAAAATTCATTTAAGCATTGTCATATAAGATGGGAAAATTTTCATAATAATTTCAATAACTATTTTAATAAAAAATTTTAAAAGTATAAAGACAATTATAAGAATAAGTTTAATAACATCATTAGAAAAATTGATGGGATCTCTATGTTGATAATCTATGCATTTTTCATATCAAATAAACTCGAAATGATTTTAGACAAAATTTAATATAAGTTATTCAAAAATACTTATTAAAATCAAATCATATTGTTAAATTCGCAACAATATTTCAAGTATATTCCAAAATATTTTTAAAAAGTTAAATTGATATTAAAAGTTATGATGTTACATCAACTTAACTTTATATGAAGGGAATCTCCTTAAGAGATCAAAATCCTTGTGATGTATTATTAACATCTCAAAGTATAATATATAGCACTTAATTTCTTTTTAAATTGAAGAAATAGATTTAAAAAATATTATCTGATTTGAGGTATTATAGAATTTTGACAGGTCTTGATTAACATCAGCAATTATAACCTCTTGGACTTCTTCATCTTTTCCTATTTATAAAACTCAAATTCAAGCTCTAAATCCACTCCCAACTACCTTAAAATGAACAAGTCATTTGGTAACAGACACATAGCAGTCACCATTCAATTTGGATCTTAAAATGGACGTTTTTGAATAAATTTCGATTTTACCATTCGAGATCAATACTGGCCGTTGGATTTTTGTGGCCTTGTACTGGGTCATTGGATCAAGCACAGGTTTCTCCTACACGTATTAGGATATGCTGTCAAAAAACTATTCCTATTGAAACGTTTGCTGTAGTGGTTTCTAATGGTCTCATAAATCTGCTCAAGTTTGATTACCTTGCTTGTCATTGTGCTGTTTAATTGCATCGTTCTACCATGATTAACCTAAGCCGTCAGATAGCGCCTGCCCTTCTGCGTTCTTTGAAGATCGGATGGCAAATTATTCCCATATCGTAGAAACTACGTTGCCATTGCACTCTATAAGGATTCTGGCTCACTTATCTCTACAACTATTTGAGGTTGGCTACCCCTGCCTCGACCAAGGTTTAATTACTTGGTCCTGGTTGACTTGAAGTCCCATTATTCCGTTCATTTTTCCTTCGGGCTGATTACACGCTGTTCTGTTCAGCATTCCCTACATCCTTAGTACTTCACCTTCGAGCTTCGCTCGCCCCTTTGGGTCAATCAAACAATTTTTGTTTTATTTATTTACTCCCTAAAGCCTGGATGGGCCAGCAGTCAGGTCAGGTTGACCTGCCCAATGCAACTGTGAAAAATCCTGTAACTGAAGTGGTTTTATAGTATTTTGTGAGAAGTTTTGTGCCCAAATTTTGAATATAAGTGTACATAAATAATTTTATGTTATGATAGTGTTACAAGTGTCCTAAGTGACTATGAAACGAAATTCATGAAAAATAATTCTTAAATATTGTTAAAAAATCAAATACAAATGTCTATACTTTTCATCAACAATGCTTGTTCCAAAAATAAAAATTAAATAATTATTAAACCTATAATATTTTCAAATATTAATACTACTAGTGTGCCACATCATCTCAAAATTTGGATACATCAAATTCAAGAAAAATAAAGACAAATTCAAGTATAAAAAATTTAGTGCATGTTTTCAATTTTCTTGAAGCCTTTCATGATTCTTAAAGTCTTGAAGACCACTATTTTAGACATTTAAAGTTCATGAGTTGACTTAATTGAATATTAATAATTTTGTTTAAAGTAACCCTATATGAGATATAAACATTTATGCTTTAATCATGAAACACAAGGGTGTAACAGAATATAGTGTAATTTTCATTTTGTTGAAGTTTAGTTTATTTAGATGGAGTAAATGTTCAATTTTGTCGATTTAGAAAATCATTAACATCAAATGATTTTGATGGCAAATTGTCCAAATTAAAACTTCAAAGTATGAGATTTTATTGTGAAAGTAAGTTTTAAACATTGTAATAAAGAATTTAAAAGTATTGTTTTCTTTGATGTGAGAATTTAAGCAAACTAAGATTAGTTAATATTAGCTATTATCTAATCATATATGTTATATAAATCTATTAGATATGAGTCATTAGTAAGTATTCTTTTCTATTACTATTTTTATTCCTAAGTTCTAAAACTCTAAATAAATAAAATCAAAACATATATCATTCTATAGGATTTAAGTAAAATTTATTGTTATTGTGTGCTCACATATATTTGCCAAAAGATGTAGCATTATTCACTTAATTATTTTTGGATTACCCTCATGCAAAGCATAGATGTCCCTATAGACTAAGAAATTGGAGTTGTTTGTGCTTAAAATAAACCCACAAGAGGGGGGTGAACTGTGGTAAATAAAGTTTTGATATTCTTTTTTCAATTTTTTAGTTTAAATTAAAGTAAAATCTTTAAGCAAGAATGAAAAAGAGAAGTAAAATAGTATACAAAATATTTTTATGGAGATCCGACTCAAAATCGAGCCTACATCCACCCCCAACCAGTGTTGGGAAAAAGCCACTAAAATTCACCAAATTACAAGCGAGGTTTTTCGTATGGCTCACCTCAAACCTACTTGGGATTTTACCTACGGCTAATCTCGAACCTACTTGAGTTTTTTTCCAAGCTCAACTCAAACTTGGGGCTTTTGCATAATTGTCGGGATGCCCTTACACCAAAGAAACAAATACAAAAATTGGCAACAAATTATAAACTTAAAACAATTTAAAGAAGCATGAGGCACATTAAATACAATAAAAATTTCAAAGAAAAATGAAAAAGAGGGAGGAATAGAAATTGAAAATAGTTGAAGCAAAAACCTCCAATTTCGGGTTCTTTCTTACAACTTTAACTTTGTGAATTTGGAAGCACCATATGCACTTGAAATTCCTCGTAGTTGTGATTTGAAAGCTTTAAGAACTTTGCATTTGTAACCACATTGAGTTCTTCATTCTTCCCAATTGATAAAGCACAATTTAAACTCTAAATCCACTCCAAACGACTCTACAATGAACTAGCCGTTTGTGTAATAAACACAAAGCAGTCACCACTCAATTTGGAGCCTAAAATGGATGTTTCCGATTGCATCCTGATTTTACCGTTCGAGATCAATCCTAGCCATTGGATCTAGGCAGCCTTTATCTGGTTCATTGGATCAAGTGTAGGTTGTCCTGTATGTATTAGTATAATATGTCCTAAAATTAATTGAATTAAAACGTTTATCGCAATTAATTATGCCTCTTGATGCATGCAGATCTGCTCAGGTTTGATTCTCTTGTACTTGCTGTATTTTACCTTGATTAATCCTAGTCATCAGATTGCACTTGCACGTTCACCATCATTGGCAATCGGATTGGGACAATAGTCCCACATTGCACAACTAATTTTACCATTATACTTTATAAGGAATTTAGTTCGTATGGCTCTCCAGCCGTTTGGGGTTGACTCTCCTCTTCCTCGCACAAGACACTTGGTCTGGGTTCACTTGATTTTGCATTATTTTGTTCAGCTTTTCCTATGGACTGGCTTCGCCCTGTTTCGTTCAGTTTTCTCGACGGCCTTCTTTCTTCGCTTTCGAGCGACGCTAGCCTGTGCTAGGTCAATATAACAATTTTTATTTTATTATATTTTTTAAAAAATTCCTAAATGCCTTGACGGTCTTGTGGTCGGGTCGGGTCGACCCGCCCAATGCTACAGTGAAAAATCCAGAGACTAACGTTGTTTTATTGTGTTTTGTTAGACTTTTTGGGCCAAAATTTTTGATATAAGTGTACCAAAATGGTTTTATATTATGATAATGTTACAAGTTTCCTAAATGACTATGAAAAGAAATTCATGAAAAATAATTCTTAAAATATTTTAAAAAATCAAATACCAATGTTTAACCTTTTTATCAATAATTCTTGGCCCAAAAATAAAAATTCAATAATTATTAAATTTATAACATTTTAAAATATTAATACTACTAGTGTGCCACATCATTCGATTCAGACCAAAGAGGATTTTATTCTCAAAAATATTTTAGACATTTTAAGTCTAAATATCACATAAATCTCCAAATCAGTTTCTTTATAGTCAATGTGGGATTATTTATTTTTATACCCTTCAAACTAAAATCCTAAAAAAAATTACTCTTTGTTAATTAATTTCAACCTTGGTCATTACCCGTCATGTACTCCTCACACTCTTTGATCCCTTTTGTTCAAATAAAGTCTTACACCATTAGGTTTTGCATGTTTAAAGAGAACTGATTCAGTTGAAGAGTTGCTACCTGAGTACAATCATAGGAAGTCGTGGCATTTCATCAATTTATTGGACGTCTTGGTTCTTCTTCATAGATTGTTTTTTTTCTTTTCTTATTGATCTTTTAGTTCCTTCCAAAGTATATGTATATTTGTTAACTTCAATGGAGAGCAAAGGGTTTGAATTAATAGCAAAGGGAGAACATTCTTTCACTCCTAGCTCAGCACTTTGATATTATTTCATGGTATTTTTTCATATGGTTGGTGTTACTTGAGTTATGTTTTAACAACATCTTAATGCTAACTTTGAATTCTTAAGAATATGATAGAAGAAGACACACTTAGCTAAGAAAAACAAGCCCTAGCTAAAGAGAATTGGCTTATATTCTTAAGGTTTGATTCATTGTTGTTGTGTAATACCTCAGGTGGTTGGAAAGGTTTTTGCTTGTCAAGAAAAGTAATGACAAATGACACATTTGTGATGAGTCTTTGTTTTATCTTATTTGGCTTGACCAAAATTTTCTTTTTTTTCAAGAATTGATGATTCAATGAGCTTGATTTCAACTTTTAATCATTTAAGCTTTTTTTAACGCCTTCTTTGGATGACAATAGATTAGGATTTTTGAGTTAGACAATGGAAAACTTTGTCTATCATCAATTCTCAATATGTTGCTAAAAGGCCAGTCATTTATCTTAAAAACTGAAAAGGCAACATATACCATCAAGCATGATTCAGCTAGTAATACACATGTGCCAGACCTTACTGTTGTGGATGTGAATAGCATAAAGGAAATTTCATTTCTGCTTGATCAAGCTTCTACTGGATCAAGCTACAAGGAGCAGGTAATTGAAATCAACATAGACATAGTAAATTTGAGCATGCTTTCATCTTTTATTTCTTGTTTCTGGTGGCCAACTGAATACATCATGTGTATCCAGTTTCCCAAATGTTCCATATTCTTGGGTACCAAGATTTGTTTTTCTTGCATGCATGCATTCATCTTTTGTTTTCTAGTTTCTAGTGGCTAATTGACTATGACATGTGTATGCTTTCATTTCATGTTCCATATTCTGGGGTACCAAGCTATGGTTTGGTTGCATGCTTTTAAACATATGATTCTGTATCAGCATTTTTTCACTTCTGGATCATTCTTCTCTTTCCCAACCTGATTAGCCACAAGACTATCATCGCAAGAGATTGGAACTGATCATTCAGGTTTTACTTTGTTCATCGGGTCAGTCGGTAAGACTCAGATGAATGAACAATCATCAAGAAGCCATTTTGTTTTCACCTTAAGAATATCTGGGGTGAATGTTGTGAATGGTTGTTGTTTCTTATTCCTTTTAGCCATTAAGCTTGTTACCTAAGACATTTCTTGACCTGACTCTTTCATTGTAGGCCATAGAATAATAGGTTCAAGGTGTTTTGAACCTGATAGATCTTGCCAGAAGCGAGCTTCTTGCTAAAAGTGGCTTGACCAGAGATCGTCTAAAGGAAAACTAGGCAAGAATTGCTTCTCATTTATGCTGAAAATTCTTGTTTTAGAAGCATATGTAGAAATTCATTTTGTCCTTGAAATAGGCAATTAACAAAACTTTTCTTCACTGAGTGATGTTTTATTTGCAATTCCCAAGAAGGGGAATCATGTTCCTTATAGAAACTAAAAATTGACATACATTCTACAGGTACATGGCCGTTGGATTTCTTGGATGTTTAGTATTTTGTAGTGTGTACAGTTTCATTACATTAGTTTCATAAACGTTATGAAAAAAGCTATTTGTTTACTAAAAAAATCAATTTTCAACTTTTACCATATTCATTCTACTCTATAATCTCTTGGTGTTTAAGGCCATGTCTTGGGGGTGATTCAAAAACATTGATGTTTGTTAACATCTCCCTGGAGGTTTCATGGGCAAGTGAATAGATATGTTCCCTCTGATTTGCTGCTCATGTCAATGCCTGTGAGATTTGGGTTGCTCGTTGTCAAACCCAGATGCGACAATTGGATTCCCATTGAACAATGGTTGAGTGATTAAAGTACATTTGTCCATGATGGTTTCTAAAATAGCAACTGAAGCAATGCATTTTTTGTTGCCCCAAGCCATTAAAATAATTTGGTTGAGTGATTAAAGTACATTTGTCCATGAGGGTTTCTAAAATAGCAACCGAGTGCATTTTTTGTTGCCCCAAGCCATTAAAACAATTTGGTTGAGTGAGTAAAGTACATTTCTCCACAAGGGTTTCTAAAAGAGCAACTGAAGCAATGCATTTTTTGTTGGCCCAAGCCATTAAAACGATTTGGTTGAGTGATTGAAATACATTTGCCCACTAAAACAGCAACTGAAGCAATGCATTTTTTGCTGCCCCAAGCCATTAAAACAATTTGGTGTTGGCAGAACGTATTTTGTAGATGATGGATTTGATCATTGCTCCCTTTTCCATTGCGATAATATTCATGTCAGATGTAATAATTTGTTCGGCATCTGGTTGATCTACTGCTTTGTAATCTTCGTCTATGGTATTGGGTGATGAACTATATTCCTTTTCAACACCCATTATTCTAAAAACTGAGCCTTCATCTTCTTTTACTAAATACATGTTGAAGTTGCGTATAGTATTATATCTAATGCCTTCGATATTTTTTTGTACCATTGGCAAAGAGAAACCATTGTCAATCTGAGTTGTGCCCTTATAAATTATATATTAAAAAATATGACCTAGTGAGGTTGTTTTAATTTTGAAAGTGCTTCTATTAATTAGATGGTAGAGTAGTAATTATATAGAGTCCTTGATGCCATAAAATTGCAAGAATTGGCATGTTTTATCTTGTATTGCCAATATATTTTACTATATGTTACTAGAATTTCAATATTATCCTTAGTATTAGCCAAAAAATTAAGCTTTCAACTAAAATTGGGAACAAAATTCTGTGTTATAATCTGATTATCATTAATCTTAGCTTCGGTATAGGCACGTGTATGAGGATAAGCATATTGGCATATGTATACTTGTATTTTTGAGAACATACTTTACAGTAATACATTCTATAATATATTTTGTTTTATTTACAGTACTTGCATGGATCAAAATATTAGGTATTAGTTTACCATAGTGCAAGAACTTAATTTTAAAAGAAAAGGACAACATGAGTCCTATTAATTTCACAAAACGTGCTCTTAGGGTGACAGTTTTTATTCATAAAAATCCTTCCAATTTTCTTCATTGAGAAAATGGCCAAATTGGAAAATCGTAGTCATGATTTAAGTCAGTTTGCTATAAACCTTGATGCCTTAAAAAATATATATGTTCCTAAACATGGATTACAGCCTCTAATAACAAGCAAGCATTACATTGACTTCAAATTAGCCATAATAAAAAAATATAGGAGGGTTAAAATATACTTTTGAATAACAATTTTTGGACAAATGGGTATATTTATGATGCCATGCATTGGCTAAGTGACAAAAAAATGGAATTTTTAGTAATATAAAGAGGCTGTATATGTCATACATAAGTATCATTAAATAGAGTTGAAATGATCAACACTACTAACAAATAAATTCAACTTATTTTTTGGACCAATGTTTCCAATAAAACCAAGAGAATTAATAAAATAGCCTAAAATCATTCAACTTGATCTTAGAAAACTTAGAAATCAAGTAACAAAACACAAAATATATGCCAAATAAGTATAGTATTTATCTACATTGCTTAAAAGCTAATGAATCTTAAGACATCTATTTTGATGTGACCAATTAAGTGAGAAATATTATAAGGTATGATTTCATCTTTTTCTCTTAATAAGTTTAGAAACTACTGATTTAGCCATGGTATTCAAAAGAAACGAGGAGAATGTTCACACCATTTATTTTATTAGGAGACTTTGAGGAATTTGCCCCTATTTGCACTTGAACCACTAGGTCATACAAGACTCATTAGCACATAAATTAGATATCTAGCAATTTTTATTCGAAACACAATCTAGATATAGATATGGAATGGAAAGGGAAAAGGGCATATTTGATTCAAATTCATACTAAGAGGAGCTCATTTTTCACATCAAAAGAATAACTTTCACTCGTTTGTGAGTGTATGTAGTACAACTATATTCATAAACTGCTACATTTGATATTTTAGAAGAAATTTCTCTTTGAAAAATATTGATCATGAAATGAATTCTATAATAATAATTGTCTTGAGATGTACATTGCAAAAAGGTAATATCTTTTGGAATATCATTCAATGGATTGGCATTTTAGTATTTAATAAAGAGCATACTTCAAAGCTTAAATTAAAATAATTTAGAGATCAAAATATATAAGGATGTCACAAGAGATGTTAAGGATTTAAATGGAAAATGTAGAAAACAAAAGTGATAATAAATTAACATATAAATCTATTAGTAATATGTTGGATAATTTCTTAAGCTAAACAAACTTTAAATTATTGATCCATTTATTCATTAGATGAAGAAGGTAGTACTTCAAAAATTTTGGAATATGAAGACTGAGATGCATATAGAGGGGTTTATCCATTTATTTTTTAGATGAAGGAGGTAATGTTTCAAGAATTTTGGAATATGAAGACTAAGATGCATATAGTGTGGCAGACTTTGTTAGTGATGGCATGGTTATTGATGCAATTTTTATGGTCTACTAATGGTGAAATAATTATAAAAACTTGAGGATAACAAACAGATGATAGAATGGAAAAAAGCCTGAAACTTTGTAGCATGGACAACTGCTTGATTTACATCATTTGAGACATGTTGGCTCAGTGCTGGTTGGCCCCTATTGAATATTAAACAATTTAATGAAAAATAAGTTTGAATAGTGCTATTAAGTGTTTTGAAATGCTGTGTTTAATGATTTGTTGTTTAGAAATACTTATTTTGAATTTGCCAAAAACATCTTTGCTTATTAGTTTAAATAATAGAAAACTTTGACATACTTTGTGAGAATAAAAGATCTTTTTGAACTATTAAAATAATAAAATGAAAAAAGATAGTGATATCCCCCCTAATTTATAAATAAATATAACTAGTTAAGTCATTTAACATGACCTAAAATAAGTATTTTCGTGATTAAAAGTACAAAATTTAAGCAATCAAGCCAACCCACGATCTTATATTGTCATTTGGAGTATTATTGTTTATAAACTCGTTAGTTATGGATGGATAATACACGAAAACTTGATTCCATAGTACCTATAAAAAATTGTTTATGACGTTATGCATATGCTTAAAATAAATAACACAATATTGTAATATTCATGTAATGATTGATCATCCTCAACTTTATCAAATTATTATATGAATATATTTACAAAAATATTTGTTTATATTTTTTTGAAAAATTAAATCATCACGATTTGATTCCAATTCTATAAACCGTACAGATAAATATCTTCCGTTTGATGGTTGTAAAAATTATAACAATAATTTTTTCATTATTTTTAGAAATCAAATTTCATTCTATCATATCTATTGTAACATGTGGTAGTTAAGTAGATTTGTCCTGAACTAAAAATCCCTATTCAAAAGAAAAGTAGAAATTGCAAGATTAAGGCACAAGATGCAAAAGTACTATGAGTGAACTTATAATGGATTTTTAAGAAGAATTAATCAATATTTCAAGACAATCATCATAGGAAAGCATAAGATAGTATAGAGTAGCCAAATTCTCACATATTAATTTGCTTCAATCAAAGCAAGAAGTCCATTACAACTTCCCTAACATGAACACAAATAAGCAATGCAAATAAATGTTATGACATGAAACTTGATATGAATACAAATACATTAGAGAAGCCAAATAGGCACCAAACACAAAATGTTGGGAGGAAAAAAGTCGAGTTAACAGATTCCTTTTCACGGTCTACTGGTTGACCAAGGCGATGAATGTGCAGGGGAGGCCCCCTTATTTGTAGTGGAGGGATGGGCATCACTTGCCTATTTTGTAGCTCGGTAACTCCCTTTATTTTTTGATACTTTATTTCAAAAAATAAACTATATATTATGCAGATGGCAAATGAAGGATTTGTATTACTACTTGAGAAAAAAAAAGACTTGAAAAAACTATGTATGAGAAAATTCACAGCATGCTTAAAGAAGACAGCGAATTCCAGAACAACTTGAGAAGGCATTAACATAAAGTCTAATTAGTTGATTGTAACTGTTAAACATTTTTCAAAGGAGAGAAAATTTTCTTATATTTTTTGTTTGATTGGGTGAATTTACAAATCCATGTGCACTTTAGGTTGCGCAAAACTATTGTTTCTTACAAACAAAATTGTGAAAACCAAATCAAAGAATAACTACACCCAACAAAGAAAACATAAATTGAGCTTCAAATGTCATCATTAATAATTCCATGATTTAAATATTCATAAAATGTTAAACTGTATCCAACCAAATGAAACGTAAATACAGGAATCATGATATAAACATTGAGATATGGAAAGCCAACTATGTTTGCTATGACCATGGACAACTCCCCTAAACTCTTAAAAGGCTAGCACTATCATTGGAAGACATCCTATTCAAACAGTTGGCCACTCTAATAAGAGAATCAAGAATTCTATAAGCTAACCTAGCTCCAAAAAACCCTTTACCAAAAAAAGAGGAAAAAAGGTCAATCCTACATTTTCACCCTGCTTTTCTGCTCTAGATTATCATCAATGCTCACATGCATGCTGATAAAACCATTCACATCAGCAAATTCATTGAAAGTTGTGGCTGGATAGACAAGAATATTAAGTAGTGTCTCATGGACTAGTCTCACACTGACATTACTTTTACTGTACAAGTTAAATTGTTACAAAATAATCAAATAATATGGCCCCAGTAAGAGACCAATGCTTCTATTTTGCAACTCAAAGCTTGAATTGAAGTACAATGTTACCGTAGATTACCAAAAAGATGGCCAAAATGGCAAATGGATAGAGCTTTATGTTTAGTCAAAATGGAACTTAATAATATATTCTTTTATATTTCAATTTTCATCAAAGGAGGAGACCGAAAAAGTACGTTGCTGAATATCAGATGAACAAAATAAGCTATTGCTTCTCACATTCATTTGGTTTTTCCTTATTTGCCATTTTTTTAACATTAGACATTTTGTTACACCATTTTTTGTGATTAATGTTTCATGTGCACTTTAGATTTTTTTTCATTCATAAGGTCATCCCTTTTTGTATGGCATATTCATACATACAATAACATTTTAATTTTAGATTATTACGATAGAGTGCTTATCAAAGTGATTTTGGTTTTTTTATTATTTATTCTTATGGGTTCTACCACTATCTATTTTCAAGGAATCTCACAAGTTATGTTTAAAATTGGATTTTTATTTTCATTTTTTCACTATTGTCACCTCAAGCATCTCTGTGTTGACATTGGTAATCTTAGCCTAATGAAGAAAGAATAATAAATATTTAAGCAAGTAACTTAAGAATCCATTAAAAAAATTACTTGACCATAAGTCAAAGTATGTCTTTTTTGAAATTACTACAATAATTTAGGAAATACGTATTCGATGGTTGAATTATAAATATCAATTATTCTAAAAAGTATGGTACTTGCGAAGAAGGGACTTTTGTCGTTGACTGATTTTCATAATGATCCATGGCAAAACGGTTTAGATAGTTCGGTAAGCAAAATATAGTCTAGTGAAAAAATGCCTAAATTTGGGGAATGGATGATGAACAAGGGTAAAGGATACATTTACTGAATACTATAACTATAAGAGTTGTACCTTCTAATTATAAATATTACCAAGTGATAGAGTTAATTGTCCCTTTTCTAAATAAAGCATGTTTGCAAAGCACTAATTCCATTTACAACTTGCCCAAAATTACATTAGAAGACATTAAAATTGCTTAAGAAGTCATCAAAGCTACTCCAAAAAACAAGTAACTTACCAAACAAGGAAAATTAAGCATATATTGGACAATGCTTTGGCTTGCACATCATTCTCCCTCTTTTTAAAATTACTTGACCTTTAGTTGACTTGTGAAGTCTTTTGAGGAGAAGACATTGCATATCTCCATCCTACCATAAGGATATTTTCATTGCCCTTCTTTTCTACAAAGGGAAAGCTTGCAAAGCAATGAGGGAAGCTTGGCATAATGAGCTAGTGGTAATCGAATCAAGTGCTGCATGGAGAAGAATTTTATTAGGGATGTACTACTTTAGTTGTGAGTGTGTTTCTTGCAGGTAATAGTATAGTTTCCCCTATTTAGTAGATACCTGTATAATATTTATTGTGCCAAGAAGAACACAAATGCAAGCTTAGAATTTGTCTTCTGTAATTTTTCTTTGTTAATGTTTTTGGTTTTTTTGAATAAGAAACTTGGACAACTAGAGATTGTTGTATTAGTCGTAGTGGTATTTCACTAATTTCATAGGAATTAAAGTTTTTGGCTCTTAACCACACTCCTTTTTTTTATTCTCTCATATGTTTTCATTGAAATATTATATAGAAAAAAGATTATATGTTAATATTACGTGATCATATAATACATAAAATATATGGGTACCTCAACATCAAATTATTGAGTATAACATAATCTTTAAGGGTTGTTAAGCTTTTTTTTTACTTGATTTTTTTTTGTAGTTTGTAAGGTAATGTTGATTAAATCTATATTGCCTTTTTGTTATAAAGGATTAAATGAGTTAAGGTGGTTTTTAGTGTCTTTGTATGTATTATGTAAGTATGTATGTATGTATGTATGTAAGTATGTATGTATGTATGTATGTATGTATGTGTGTGTGTGTGTCTGTATATGTGTGTGTATATATATATAGTTAAATTATCAATTTACATATTTTATGTAACTCAACTTAATATGAACTAATTGACTAAATTTAATCATCAAAACTTATTATTAATATTTGTATTGATATTATTTTATTAATCACTTAGGTTAGTGAACTTAATGACTTTTTTGCAAGCTTATTTCGAATAAATGTAAAAGTTTTTTATCCATTTCGATTAGTAGACAATTTTGTCTTTAACCTTTGTTAAGTGATAACTAATAACTAATATTTGTTATTAACAAAAGTAAACTAACTAATGTAAACATATTTTTATAAGGGGATAGTAAATGCTATGTTTATTTATTGACTATATAATTGTTCTTAATTTTTTTAATCACTTATAAGGGTTATCAACATGAGGTATGGATTGAAATTATATAGATCAACATTTAGTTTAAAATAAATGGTTAGGATTGGCTCAACTAGTTCAAATACTTGCTTTAAAATGATAGTTGGTAGTTTGGGATGGCTTAAGACCTCTACAAAATGGGGATTCTTATTTCATTAACATGGAAATATATACTTGATTAACAAATTTCTCATATGGCCAATTCATTTTTAAATGTTTATTTTGTGATTTTAGCCTAGGATTTAAATCTTCAATGCAAAAAATTGTAACAGATATGATGGTTGGGCATGTTGTTATCCTTTGGCAAAAGTTTCATTGTCAAAATCTTAAACTACAAGCTATGTTTCTGTGAAGTTGTGATTTAACAACGTGCTCGAAGTTGACCTTGCCCTTAATAGTATGCTTTGAAAATTGACCATGTATTAAAGAAACTGGAAAATGAGTAGTAAATTTTTTGTTAAGGAGCTCGTTGTCCAGAAGATTTTCATGGTCTCATTTTCCTTGTACATTTACGCTCTGTATATGGAGCTTGGTATTTCCTATCCCAAGTTTTAATGAGATTGATGTGAACGTTTATGGTACTTCTCATGGACAAGTTTTCTTGGTTTATTTAGAAGTTATCTGCATGTCGACTACTTTAGATAACCTTCTACACTTTTAGTTATGGTTATAAAGATATCCACATAACACTAAGGAAGTTGTTTCAAATGGAAACACTAATGGAAATGCTTCATCTCATAGGAATCATCTTTTTGCAATTTTATTGTGTTTCATTTTAGGACACGTAATGTTGTATATCATGAATTCCTTTTCATTTCAGAAAGCTGATGTCTAGTAGTTAGTGGCTACTGAAGATGCACTGAACAAGGCAGCTGAAGCTAAAAGCATTAGCCAAAAACTTGTAAAGCGTTACATGGAAATGGCGAAGTCGCAACAACAACACTACATTCTGGAGTCCAATCATAGAACCTTGGTAACACAAGGCATTTTCAGGTGATGTGACCCGTGCGGTTTCTTAAAATAGGATTTTTTTGTTGAAAGTTTTTAAACTATAATGTGGATCATCACTATGTATCATTGATATGGAATTTTGTGAATTTTCTTTATTCATGTTTTTGTTCTGATGCTAAGTGTTGTCAATCTTTAACATGCCAAACTTCATGGAGTTGTACCTACCATAGGAGTTTCGAAATTATATATATTCCTAACACCATATTTTTGGATATTTGGTTCTTACATCATGCGTGTTGTTTTATATTAATCATCATAGAAAGAAAACATATATTTTGTCAAAAAAGAGCGCATTTTTGTTGAGCATTTTCATCCAATTATATTCATTACTATTTGAGTTCAAAAGTTAAGGATTTTCATCATGGTTCTCATTGAAAATTGCATCAAATTATATCATAGCTTAGCTTATAGTGTGTTTAACTTCAATTTGTAAAATGCATAAGCTCGCAACGTGAGGATTATTGCACTGTAAGAGTTTTATATATGCAATCTTCTATTGCAATGCAATGAACACTTTCCTTGATTCCATGGTCTTGATCACTCTATATTATGTATTGTTCAACTAGATATTTGGGCAAAAGAAAGAGATGTTGCTGGACTAAAAGCTAGCGTTAATAGATTGACATTTGTGGTTCATCGCTTTAACAAGATGTTTTTGGAGTGGAAAGAAGTAGAAGATTCTTTACGAAAGAAATGGAAGAAAATTGAAGAGTTTGACTCTTGCAGATCAGAACTTGAGTCTACTTACACTGCATTTCTACGTGCTGACATTGTTAGTCTCTTGCACACCATATCTTCATTCAAATCATATATAATGCTGTTATGTGAACTTGACGTGTTATTGAGTTACATCCTTGAGTTCATCTTTTGGTTCCTATGTACACTGCTTGAGTTCATCTTTTACTGCTGATTGGTAATGTATTTCTTTGTGTTAACATTTTTAAGTATCTTGCATTCTAAATCATCTTTTGATTGCATCTTTTGCTATTTATGTGTGTTTTGTATTTTTCAATGATATACTTGAGTCAATCTTTTGCTATTTAGTGTACTATTTATCAGATCCAAAAGTGTCTATGTACTGACATTGTTAAGTATTTAATTATTGAATCACTTTTTTTCTAGGACAAGATAAGTAATGCTTTATAGTGTACTTGAACTTGTACTATTAGGGGCAAACATTGCATAAAAGCTCCAAGATGCTAGGGTTTCAAGGAGTGTAGGACATAGTTGATCCACCACGTGTGATCTCTCTTTAGGCATATGGTGATTATGGTTGAAGGAATATGGTATTATTTAGCTATAAGCTATGCCAACACAAATATGATATCCAATTCTAGGCTGATGCCACATGAGAAGTGAGTACTACTAGAGTGGCTAAGTCCTTTTTCGTGATATTATAATCTTATATATTTTTTTAGTTGTAAAAGTTAAAACTAAATTATTATATTTGTTTTGAGGGGATCTTTATGAATCCTTAAAACATGAAGTTTTCAGTGAGTTTCCTTAGGGGAAAAACTTTTGCGTATCATAAATTTCATGAATGAACACCAAATATGCATTTTATATTTAGTTTTGCTTTTTGAATTTGAGAATTAGTATATATTGAAAAAAGATTTTTTTGATCTAAACGAAAGATGGAAATGACAATCTAAAATAGAAGTAGAATTATTAATTTCTCTCAAAAGAAAAAAAATTACAATAGAGAAGGATTGCCTTTTGCATTTCAGTATAAAAAATTATATGTTCTAGATATTTCTAAACAAAGAAAAGTATCATTGATCATGAGTCCTACTTGTATAAGCATTTGTTGAAACATTCTTTTTAAAATTCTCAATAACTCATTATATTATTTAGAATTGGGATATATTAGGATTAAATAGAATTTTTTTTATTATTTTGTTTTTTTAAGTCTCAAATATCATATTTAAATTTTAAGAATCATTATTCTTTTATGAATTTCTAGTGAAACTTTACCCTAATACAAACCTTTTGTTATTTCTATATTGATAAATTGTTACATATTGATAATGCTGCTTAATTTGATTGCAAATAATTTGGATCTACTTTTTTGTTCTAAAGGGAGGCTTTAAGAGGAATAAAAGACATATTGAGGGGATGCTGTAGGTCTTAAGAACACTCAAGGAAGATAAGAGAGGTACCTTAAGATATTATTCTTAAGAGGTGTTGGTTGGCCTTGAGGCCCATGTTAGTGGGCTTGACGTGGATGAATATTTTAAGAGAGAGCTTGAGTAAGATGTATTCCTTAAGAAAGCTTACTTGAGGAAGTTTTGACAATCAATGGGCATATGCAAGGTATATTATAGTCTTGAAGGACATAGTCAAGGTGTCAGTTGGAGTTCTCGAGGGTTAGCCCTTGAGAATAAGGAATGTGTAACGAAACTTTCTACAATTGTTGAGAAGGAAGTATAGATCTCGAGCTGATGGGAACAAAGGATCAAGGAGTGCCCTCAAGAGCAATCAAGGCAAGTACACATGGGAATCAAATGACATCAAACACTTTTGGTGATTCTTGGATTCATTTCAATTGGATTTTGATCGAGTAATGAAGTAGAAAGTTTTAGAGAATCTAGTTGGCTTTCTAACTATATTTTTAGTTATCTAATTTCAATATTTGTGGAAGAAGTTACTGCAAATTTATTATAGTTGTGTAAGGACATTTGGGTAAGTGCAAATTTATAATTTCAATTCATCAAATTAGTATTTGATTTTTAATGGCCATGATTTTTGCTTTATTTATTTCTTAGTTAGTTTTTATTAGAGTTTTTATGTATATCTCTTAATTCTTGTTACTAAGAGCTTTTAGAATATAAAAATGATTTGTGGAGGAGTTATTGGTATTGGTGTCAGTGGCTTGGTACTTTAGAGTGTCATGTGATTTCGTGATTGAGGGTATTGTGAATAATTACTCTTGGTGAGAGGTGTTTTCTTTGAAATTGTTGCCAAGTTTTTGAGGATTTACTTCATAAGTAGACTAGTTTAGATTTTCTTTAATTGAAAAGTTGAAGTTTCTCTATGTAACTAATTTTTATTGCATTTTATTTCTTTGTACATGTTTTTGTTGTTGCAATGTAATCATTTTGTCTATAAGATGGATCATATTTTTCCATTATTGTATTAGATCTTACCTAGTGTAGATCTTGCTAAATGGATAGTCGACTTGAGATGTGGAAATATTGTTGAGGATGAAGGCAGCGTCAGAAGAGAAATGACTTAGTAAGATAAATATTTATATCTTTGTAAGAGCATCTGGTTTTTTCTAACTTGACAAGTACAACTTTTGATGGAGATGATGAGACATGAGGTGATGAAACATAATTTTGAGGATCCTTGATAGTTAGAGATGAGTCCATTTCAAGAAAAAGCATAGATGATGATAAGAGGTGAAGAAGAAAGAAGTTTAGGTGATGGAATGATGACCTTTGTGATCTTATGACTCCAAGTGACAATGATTTCTTGAACTCTTTCAAAGTGGTGGCTAAGATAAGCATCCTATCTTGTAGTGGTTGATGTGAGGAAGTAGAATGCTTGGCTAGATAGTTGGAAATGTATTTTTGCATCTTTGTGTACAAGTTTTAGCATGGTATCCTTTGAAAAACTAATTTATTATGCATTAGCATGGTGAAACAATCTTTTGTATTCTAGAGTTACAAAGATTTGTAGTTCGAGTCAATTCAAGTAGTTTCTACAGAAGTTTTATCCCAGCTATGAGGAAGCTAGATAGAGGAAATAGCTTAGCTTGATAGCCATGAAGGTAGTTGATGCAAGATTACAACTCATAATTTTTGAGATGAGTGGTCTCTTTTGATGAATCTTGGAAAGAAGAGCTTCTTGATGAAGCATTTGAAAGGTTTACTTAGATTGTCATGGCTATCATTCTATCTCTTCAACAATAATGGGCAATCAAGAATTTTTATAATTGCTATTAAGAAGAATTATGGTTGAGTAAGGATGCCAAAGGATGATGGCTTCAAGAGCAAAAACAAAAAGAAGGAACCCTTAGATTAAGGCATTTCCATTTTTTCTAAAGTTTTTTAATTTTGTCTTTCTTGGAGACTTAGTTATATCAAGAGATATTGTTGGGAATTAAGTTCTAGATTGAGGAGATTGAGGGGCAAGGATCATAATTAGAAAGGGAAAATGGGATTGGTGTTGTTATTAAGGATAATGTGATTTTTGTTGGGTTGAAAGAACTTGACCGCAGTCTATCATTAATGATAAGAAGGTTATAAAAACAATAAGGTTGTAGAGGAGGGGACTACCCTTAAGTTGTTTCTATTCAAATCTAATTCAAAAAGATATTGGTGAAAGTTATCTCTAATGATGGATAATGCGATCAATCCTAGTGAATACGCTTGATTTGAAGACGATGTTGAATTTGCATCCATGTATGATAATCGGATTCATTGTCATGCAAAGGTCAAGTCGAAGCAATTTTAGTGGACACGGTGGTCTCTAATATGTGCCACTTCAAGCTTGTCAAATGATTTTGATAATGGGCACATGTGGCACCATGATGCAATTTACTTTTAATGACAACAAAGCATTATGCTTCACAAAGAAGAGAACATTTACTCATTTGGCGATGATCGAGAAGAGTTGTCTACAAGACGTTTGTAAATAATTGTGTCAAGTATGTTGTTCATATTGTAGATTGAAGGAAATATTTAATTTAACATTGAGAAGGGCATTGGAGCTTGAACGACTATGGCAAGCGGAAGGAGATTGTGCAACACATTGGATGACAATGGATACCATAGGAGGCAACGGATGTATTGTGAGAACTTAGTATTCCATAGCTCTAAACATCACATTGGAGTGAATCCCTCCTTCAAAAGAGGGGTATATCTTCTAAGGGAATCTTAAAGTTATCTCGAAAAAGGTCTTAAAAGGAAGAAATCATGAAAAGGATGTTGGAGGCCTAATGAAGGCTCAAGGATCATAAAAAGAACATCAAGAGGTTATGTTGTAGGCCTTGTGAAGGCTCAAGGACAAAAAAAGAACCTTGAGAGGTTATTCACGAGAGATATTTGAGATTCAAGGTGAATGAAGATTTCAAGAGGAAGCTTGAAGAAGATGTTTATGTTTGTGAGAGGGTATACTTGAGATGGTTTTGACACTGAATGATTAAAGTAAATTATCATCTTAAGGGTATGTTTGAGTTTTTAACTAAAGTTCTTACGCCTTAGTCCTAGAGAAGAAGGAACGTCATGCAAGACATTGCTACAAAGGATGGTTTTCGAGGTGACTAAGACAAAGCCCAATGAGTGTCCATAAGAGTAGTCAAGGCAAGGGTTTTTGGACACATATTAGTTGAATTTCAATCGAGTTATGATCTAGAAAATTTTAGAGAATTTTTCTTGCTTCTTATTGCTTTTTGGATTATCAAATTTCAAGATTTATAGAGGTTATGGTCCATTTACTGTAACTGTGCAAGAGTTTTGTGGATAAGCATGAATTTGAAACCTGACTACATCAAACAAAGGTTTGGTTGATTTTGTTTTTAAAATGTTTGTATTTAAACATATGTAGTTCCTAATATTTTAAGATTGGAATTATAATGTGCACATCTTATTTCCTAAAGTTCCAAGGACTCGGTTAATAAAATGGGACCATTAAGTAATGTTTTAGTTTTGATATGAGTTGCTCGATACATGAATGCAACATTTGGCTACGGGTTGAGAGTATTGAGGGTATCTACTCCGTATGAGAGGTGGTATGCTACGAAATTATTGTCAAGAGTTTGAGAATTAGTTTTATAAGTTGATTTCTTTAAGTTCTTTAATTAAAAGGTTAGAGTTTTTTCATAGATCTTGTTTGCATCATGTTTCCTTGTCCTTCTCACTAGTTTCTAGTTATGCCACTTGAAAAAGATTTTTTTGAGACAAGTCATTTTGTGTCTTATGTTGGTTCTCATAATGTCATAAAATGTTTATTCATTTTAATGTACAACATCATAAATGTTATTTCTAAAAAGTTTATTACAAATTACTCAAAGACAATTGATCACTAAAAATCTTTGTTTAAATGTCATGAAATTTTTAGAGTAGCTAAATTAGCTAGTCCAATTGCTCTTTAGCTGTAGGGTTCATGGTGGTTCATTAAGGATTTAAACAATTGATTGTGTTCATTTGATTATATATGGAACTTTACAATTGATCATAAAAATTGATGTGGTGTAGTTCTTTTGTTGCATCTCTTTAACGGGGCTTTTTGTGATCATTCACTTTTCTGTATTATACTAATAGGAAGCATCAGCCTTCTAGGACTTTCAACCAACAGCCACACATGAACATGCAACAGGGACGATCATTCCAGCTTGCAATTCTATGGCAAATGTTTCATCTAGTTCTAAGGATCTCATTGAGAAAGAGCTATCCACTTTCAATCAGATCTTGGATAATAGATTATATATGATGCCATCAACACCTCAAGTTTGTCATTTTTGATATGTTTTTATGATAACTTTACTTTAATGTTAATCATTTATGTGCTATGAGTGGCCAAAATATTTTCATGTTCATCATGGAAAATAGTAAAGTCATTCTATTTTATTCTTAGAAGAGACATCCCAATAGATCATTATAATTTTTTATTTATTCACCTTTTTAATTATCATCAAGGCCATGAGATACTTGGATTCATGTCGTTCGATAAAATGGGTTTTCTATTAAATAATTTTATAATTTTTTTAATTAATTTTTTTTCTCATTGCTTCTTGGGTGCTTACTTTGTGAACAGGCTCTTCTTGAGTCTATGAGCTCTATTGTAGCTACTGGTCCTGAAGCACACGTACTTGCTGTAATCAAAAAAGTGCTTTTTTGATTATAGCAAGAGCTGGAGCTGGAGATCCATCAGCAATACCTTTTATATGTCGTATCTCTTCATCTCTTCTATATCATTCTAGTACCTTCTGAATGTTCTCATTTTGGTAATAATTTTTTTTGCTAAATGTGATCCTAACTTTTCTCCCTATGTTCAATTTCTTCTTTATCTTTTAAAATTTTAATTTTCATATCTATTATTCAAAAGAAAAAGGGAGGCCTCTGCTTATAATCTTAAGCAAAAACCAACTAATGATATTAACTGGTGTTTTATATCTTAAAGGTTTGGAAGAAATAGATGATGCCTTGACATTTGTTTTGGGGGTCATGGACTTCTACGTAAAACTTCCATGTTCAATAAAAAATATGGAAGGTATAATTTTCCTTTGATTTAGTGTTATGTTTTATTTTTAAAAAAAGATTAAGATTGAAACTATACATACTTTCCTAAAATTCTCTTGGAATATTGCATGCTTTTTAACTTTTTGAGTTGAGAAACCCGATCAGGGATCGGGGATGGATATAATCAAAGGTTTTTGCTTAACTACCTAAAGGTTTTTCAATCATTTTTTTTATTATTAAATAATCTAATTTTGTTGATAATATTTATAAAATAAAATTTTTATTTTAAAGTTAAAAATTTATTCTTCTAATTTTTTGAATAAAAAATTCGTTAAATGCATAATTTACCTGTACCTTATTGTTTGTTTTACTTCATGTTTTATTACAATGATCACTTATTTCTCTATGGTTTGAATATCCATTTCTTTAGATTTTTGTTTGTAAGGGAGGTTATGACCTTTAGATTAATTATTTTAAAATTTGAATAAAATAATAATCTCTCTAATGGATCAATTAGAAACAAAACATATATATGATCAAGAACTTGTTACAAGTTAGAAGAGATTTTGAGCTACAAAACATTCATCAAATTTCAATCAATCTACGAATGAATCAAATCTTCCCTCCACTATCAAGTGTGTGATATGATTAGTTGGGGAAATCCTATGAATCTCATTCCAAAAATACTTCTTTGACGAAACATTGCATGGCTTCGTGTGAACTAAACCTCTCAAAGGCTATATAAGCAGTCCTCGTTCAAGAGGTATCACATAAAAGACATATGAACTCTAATATTTATAGTTAGACATACGTTTAATATATCAAAATAAATTATCAAATATTAAAAATGAATTCAATGATTAAAGAAATATTATGAGTTAATGGTATATCTTGCTGCAACAGTCGGTCCTTGCGTGGCCAAGGGTGCATATTCTTCTCCCATCCCTAAGCCTAGCTCCTACTGCATTCCCTTCCACTGCTGTTCCGGTACCAGACAGCTGCTCAAGATCTGAAGTTGAGGGAGTCTATTCTGCCTTGATCCTCCATGCCGTAATGGCTAGAGGCAAAGACAACTCTCCGTACTTCATCTTTCGAGTCAAAGAAGCATTCTTTTCAAAGAGGAAATTGTCTTAGCGATGCTGCGGCATTGTTGGAGGAAGGGGTTGGTCGTCAACATAGCGATGATAATCATCCTCGTGTTGTTTACGCCTTTGCATGCGGCTTCAGGAACAACAAGTGGATGGATAATGGTGAAGCCTATGGGTAGGCCACGATGACTAGGAGCAGGCCGAGTAGGTTCCAGTTTTAGGTCAAGCTTAAAGAATCCTTTATGTTTGCATATGTGATAGGTTGATGTCTTCAATGGTTTCATGTTATTTTAGTAATATTGTCATGAAGTTTATTGAGAATTATTTGAAATTGAAACAAGGACATCAACTTGTGTTCAATTGGTCAGCTCACAAATATTTAAATTTCTTATTTATATATTTGAAGTTAAATTTTATATTATTGTTATTGAAATTTAAATTAAATAATCAAAAATATTATTTTAAAATGATATTAAAGAATACTATTTCAAAAGAATAATAATTATTATAAAGTTCTTTACATTTTTTTAATTTTTTTAAAGTAAATTAAAATTTTCATGTTATATGTAAAATTTAATAAATTTATATTTTAAAAAAATATTTTTGAAAACATGAATGATGGGCAATCAACTTTTTAATATGGAAAATTAAAAAATTTGAGAAGCCATTTTGACACAAATTTTAAAATAAAATTAAAATTAATTTAAAAGATGCTTTAAAATTCTTTCCTAACAAGCATTTTTACACAAGTACTGTCGTGATGTTGTGTACCAACCCAAAAATTAGTTATTTTTTGGGAATTAATTTTATTTTTGGTGATTTTTAAAAAATTGTGTTAGTATTATTTTATACTTTTTCAAATAACTGTATACAATAAAAAAGGAGGTACGACATCTCAAAAAAGAGATATGAAGTGAAAAATAAAATATATGATTTATTTGGAATCAAATGAAACAAAATTATTAAAATTTAAATATTTTTGAAGTATTAAAAAAATTTGTTTTGGATTAATAAGGAAATATTTATAAGTTTAGAAAAATACCAAAAATTAAAAAAATACTAAATGAACTTAAAAGATTATGAAATTTTGCTAAATACCAGAGCTTTAAAGAATATGATTAATAAAATTAACAAAAAAAGAAGGTAAACGATCGTAGAATTAAAGGTATAAAATAAATTGAGAAAATAATACAATAAGTTTATTGAGGATTTTTAGTTTAAAAAATTATTAAAAATATTAAATGTCAACAAAATGGAAGAAATCTGATTAACAAGTAGAGCTCATTAATATGAATCACACACAATTAATTAGTTAACTTTTTGAGACTTAATTGATTATAAAGTAAATGGAATATTATAATTTTTTTAATTTTTATTTAAATAAGAATTTAATTAATTCCTAAACTCCTAAAAATTATTAATAACCTAAAACATAATCCAAGAACCACTAGAAGAAACCCATTTGTTAACGACCCGAACCAATGACAAACTTTCAAATTCTAAGTAAAAGAGTGGCACGGTGTTCTTTGGAGAGACATGACTATTTAGAGGGAGTTAGAGAGTTGATAACTGATAGGTATAGAAATTGCTTTGTCCTAAAGTTTAGAGAAAGGAGGGTAAGAGGAGGTGCTGTTGAAGTTTTTGGGATAGCCAAATAAAGAAACCATCAGAGAGATCGAAAATTTAGGAGAAATATTATAACAACTACTATAACTTGGAAAGTAGAAGATTGATATAAATTTTAAGATCAAATCTTTGGTGTGACCACTACAAATAGAAATATAGGTAAGCAATATTATGGATCATATGTGCATTTGTATGATGTATTGGTGCTCCACATTAGCATTACCAGCTTTTCAAATCATTGTTTTTTAAATCCAATCATATGAGTTAGTTTTGAATTCTAATTAAAACCAAATAAAAGATATATGTTTTATTTTTAAATTTGTGTTCGTACAACAACTATTACAATATAAATAAAATATAAGCACTAAATATGACCCATATCCTTGTTTTCATAATAGTGTTAACATTAATAAAACTTTCCTAATACAAGAATTCTAAGACAAATTAAAAATGCAAAAAAAACCATGACCTCTTACTTATCCCCTGAAGTCTCATGACGTGCTTAAGATTTTACCTAAAATTATTGACACCAAAGAAAAACTAAGCACATGGCATTAGCTTAATAAACAAAAACTATATAGCATACATCTTCGACTTATGCCACATGTTAGGTCAAGTAAAATATTATATTATTTGCAAAATATTAAAATTAATAACATAAACAAACATAGTAAAGAAATGCTCGCACCATATGTAATGAAATACTATCCCTTTGTTAATTTTAGTATTTCAAAGGATCAGTTTATCTTTTTTCATAAGCATTAATGATCTCTAGGCCTTAAGTTTAAAATTCCATGGAGCCTTAGCAACACATATGATGAAACAACAAACTAAAAGTGCACTCTTGTGAGCCTCATTCTATTAGAGTAGAACTCATTAATCTATTTCTCATGAAAATTAACATTTCTATTTTAAGGAATCTCATATTAAATTTAGGATGCACATTTGAGAGTTCCTGTTTGACTAAGCAACACCCTTGAGTCATTTTCATATATGATTTGTTTTCTTAGTGAGGAATCTCATAATAATTCTTTTAAAATTTCATAGTTATTTTAATGATGA
Organism: Vanilla planifolia; assembly: GCA_023846275.1. Lineage (NCBI taxonomy): Eukaryota > Viridiplantae > Streptophyta > Magnoliopsida > Asparagales > Orchidaceae > Vanilla > Vanilla planifolia. Next base: position 37,509,623 of record CM043871.1, read on the forward strand.
TGTCTCAATTTTTTATAAATATAGCTCACGTAATACCAAAACATATGAAACATCCCATAATAGTTTTAAGCATGTCAATACTAACATGTGAAACAAAACATGATAATCTCAACTATGACTAACAAACATGGTTTACATCCAAGCAAATAGTCACCCATGAAACAATTTGCTTAAACATGAATATATTTTACTAACATGTCACTAATAGTAATATATCATACATGTAATGCATGTGCAACTATGTGAACAAATAATCTTTTTCTTTTTTAAATCAAAACTAAAAGTAATTAAACAACATCCACCAATACATCATAATAATGCACCTATGATACGCTACATTGGTGACTAATTTTCTGATGTAGTAGTCACACCAAACAATTTGATTTGTATTCATGAAGCTTTCACTGGGTTAATTAATTATCTTCCTTGATTGACTAGTTCCTATTGGATTTTTTTCAAAATCCTCCCCTTTATCCAAGTAATTGATTTATCTCTCTTTCTTCCTTTCTCTCTCTTGTATTATAACATCAAAAATATTTATTTTTTCCTTTTACTTCACTTTTGGCTTGCCTCCTCAATTTTTTTCTCAAATATTTTAAAAAAATTCCCTTTTTCTCTACTCCCCAACAAAATTTCTCATAGTGTCACTCTTTTTCAAAAAACTTTGCCATAATACTTCACTATCTTCTCTCTCTCTCTCTCCTCTATTTTTCCCTTTTCATTTTTTTCCTTTTAGTCAACACTCTTCCTTGCTCCCATAGTCTCCTAATGCATACATGTTATTATGTTTCATTTTCTCTCTCTCTCTTATTCTATTTGTTTTAATGTCTCTTTTTTGTTTTCACTTGATGCTTCCCCTTTTCTCTCTCATAGTCTCTTCTCTTCCAATGGAGACCCTCCTAATAGTTCCCTTCTCTTTACTCCTCTTTCTCTCTTGATGGTCTTTCTCTTCCCTCTTGGCTTCTCCATAAGTAGTAAGGCCTTCCTTTCTGTAATAAGCTTCATTATAATTTCTAGGATATTGTTTATGATAGATTTATAATATTTGAAATTTTGTGTTTGATTAAAATAAATTTGTAGAGAGTAGAATCATAAATAATAAAAAGTAAATTATGTTAAGCTAGATTTATAATTTTAAGAATTTAGCATAATTATAATTAAATTGATGGATGATAGACTAATAGATAATAAGATATTGGAATGATAAAATGTTAATTTCTATTGTTATAGTTTTCTTCTAGCTTCTTATGACACCTGGCATAGTGGTAGAAGTGCATTTCAATGATAATTTTTGGTTGAAATAGATTTGACATAATTAATTAAATAAAAGAATCAATTTTTTATTTTACATGCACTTAATCAAATCACCTACATGTTTTTCCTTAATCAAATCCATTATGAAATTAATAATGATCGACTCTGGCACATTAATAAACTCTAATGGAAGAGAATTTGGGTTGAAGTCTATATGAGTGAAGGTGACTGAGAACTTGAGCGTGTGAAGGTTATGAAGGAGCTGAGTAGCACCATCAAGAACCATTAGGAGGAGGTGACCAATAGAGTTCAAAAATTTTAAAAGGGCGTCGTTACTGTGCTACTACTTTCATTTAGGAAAGGAGAAAGAATGAATAAGACACTTGGTTATAGAGAGAAAATTATAAGAAAGAAGGAGAAGTTGTGAAACTTTTGAAAAAAGCCTTGTTTTCGGTCGATGAAGAGATAGAAAATAAGTGGAGATGAAGAAATACTACAAAAAGAAAATAACGAAGGAAAATAAGTAACTAAGAAGAGTTTATGTATTTAAATTTATTTTTATTAAATTTACTTTGATTTATTCAAATAAAAATAATTATATTGGTTGTGTAAGAATTAGGTTTAAATTAATTATGATGTAGTATGAAATAAATTGATGGTGATTTGAGGTGAACTAAAGAGATAAAGGATACGAGATATTGGTTATTAATGTGTATTGTATGTATGTTTATCTACATTATATGATATGATTAGTTTAAAAAGATAAATAATAAAGGATCAAAATGCTATAATGAAAGATAGCATGTGACAATCATATTAAACAAAATTTTGAGTTGTCAGGTTCACTATACGAAGGCAATCTGGGTATTGACTTTGTATAATGTAATTAAGGTAAAATATATGGTTGTATTGATATAATTATAATGATTGTATTAGATGATCCTCCAGGTTAAAGGTCAAGTAGTGAGAATCATGTAAGTATGATGCTTGGAATAATATTGGATGAAAGAAATAGTGATTTAATTGAAGCATGAGACAAGTTTGTTAGAAGAACCGTGTAAAGAATTTTAGATGAAATCTCATAAAATATGATCGAGTTGATCATACTGGATGATTACTCAGAGCTATTGACAAAATAGTTAATTCTTGAGAGAGAAGAGACTGTAATCAAACTTGTATGTTGTGTATCATTATAAGTTATGATGTATTACGGTGGATTAACAGTAGAAACGTATGGTGCTCAAGGGATCATATTGTCTAAAAAGAGGAACAATGAGTTGTTCATACTTTATAATGGGAGCATCATAGTAATATTAATGATTAACAAGCTAGTAGGATAAAGAGAAAGAGAGAGAGAGAGAGAGAGTAAAAATCATATAATATAATGTTATTGGAAGTATTGTGTTTAATGGGAAATATGAATTATGTTAAAATAGGGTATCATTGTATAATATGATCCCAGTGATCAAAGTGCATGTTCAAAAATGACATGAATAGTAGAGTGCTAATTTTGAGAATTAGATGATACAATTAAGAGGTTATAGAAGTTCAATATAATTCAAAATGTTTATTTTTTATATATCTTATGATATAATTATGAAACCATATAAGTACATTCCAAGACAACAAATTAAGTGTTTATAAGAAATTAATATGATTTTTCGTTGTTTGTTAAGCATACTACATATATGATATATTTTGACCAATACATATACATGACATTATAGAAAATCAAGAAAAGAATAAGATTAGAAAAGGAAATCAACTCATCTATTTAAGTAGATAAACTTTTTAACTATGATACAAAAACACATGTAAATTAATTTATAATTTATCTATAAAATGATATAATTTTTATATCTTTTAATAGGCATTATAAGTATTGAAATTTTTTTATTTCATTTTTTATACAATATTTATGACAAGTAAACCTAAAAACTATGATATAAATACACTAATATACCATTTTTATATTAAAAAATGACATATTTTTAAGTTATCTTTTTGAAAAGCATCAATGATGTAGGAGCGTCTAATATTAGCTGACAAACATACATCCATTAGCATCACACCAGTTTCATAAGTTTATCGGTGTAAATTTTTGATGAAATTTGCTTAAAAAATACTTAAAATTAAATTTTTTTTATTGATTTTGTCACCTTTTGGATCTACCACCATCACCCCTACTATCACTGCGTAAGCCAACACGACACATATGTGACCCAAATTGACTTAAGAACACTTGTTGATCTGCTTGACATGCGTCAACCTACACCAACCCACCAGTCCTTGCCAACTAGTTTAGTTCTTCGTGATCTTCGCCTACCCAAAAGTTAGACTAGCAGCTTTGTCTGTGCTTCTTGCCCCATCATTTAGTTGCTCGTCGTTATTGTCCCCCAAAATGAATGGATAGTTGGAAAACTATTTAATTTATTTAAATTTGTAGTTTTTTAATCATTTATTTTTTTTTTAAAAAAAATTATTAATAAACATTTGACATCCTTATAAATAGGGATATTCACTATGTTGAAGAAAAAAAATGATGGAATTAAATTTCTTTTATTTGTATACTTTATCATTTGTAAGCAAAGTGTGTGCACCTAATTCTAGTTAGAGAGATTTCAACTTCCCTTCTGAGAGACAAGGGTCAAATATGAGCAAATTTTATCAGGAGAGCCGACAACCAAACCCTTATAAGAGACTATGATCGAATATAAGAGAACTTCCATTAGAATAGTTTAACCTAACAAATTCTTATTTCCATCAACACCCACATCAAGAAAGGCACTTCTTTTAGCCACTTTTATTTTTTAGATAGAAATTTAATATTTCAATTATCATTTTTTATTAAAATACTTCATGTAGAGTTTATCTTAAATTCTCTATTTTATAAGAATGAAATTCAATGTAATAAAAATTATCTTATAATATTTTATGCTTAACACTTAAAATATTACCACTTACTCAACTTAATAATCAACGTTACCACTTTGAAATACTAATTTTTAAATAGTTTTAAAATATCTTACACATCATCTAATCCTAAGCAATTTATAGTATTTTTTCATATTTCTTAATAATTTATTAAGCATCTCTAATATTATAGGCTCTAAATTAGACCATGATAAAAATATAAATCTATTATATATCATCAAACATATTATAATATGTTTTATACAAATCTAATAATTATGTAATTATTTTCATAAGTTATCATATTTTTATAAGACGTTGCTATATGACATATTATTCATATGTTATATTTTTATAACATTATATAGCAAGAGCATTAACATGTAATATTATAAAAAATTCTATAAATTAAAGGATAAAAAATTATTTAGATGTAAATATTTGACATAATTTATTATCAAATAAGAAAATGAAGTAGAATGAGTGAAATAACTCCTAAATATATTATCCACAAATATTCATGTACTATATTATGACCTCATATGTAATAAATATAGATGATATAAGACAATGATAATTCATTTATATTTATACAAATTCTACTTCACATGATAATAAATAAGAATAACCTATGGTGAGGATAACTTGTCTATATGTATAAAATTATATTATATATAATATAGGGCAAGAATAGCCCATTTAAATCTACATGATTCTACTATACACGACATAAGGTGAGTTTAGTCCATCTATAGCCACATAATTTTATGTTATATGATATGAAGAGAGGATATCATATCTATATCAACATGATTCTACTATAAATGATATGAGAAGATGAAAGCTTATTATTGTGAGGATATTCTATTATGAGATCTATATTATTGGCATTGATTTTAGAGAATAACGATCTAAAGTGAGTGGAATTTGGGATATGTCTAAACGTATTAGAAATAAAAGGAATGAAGAAATAATGAACTTTTCTTTAAATGTTACAAAATGTAACAAACATGAAATATGAAAATAAAAAAATATAAATATACATGTTCATATTTTTTGTTAAATTTATTACCTTTTCTATATAATAATATTTTATTATGGGTATAATTTTTAATTATTATGAAAAAATTATTTCTTTTTATTATATCGTTATTTTTATATATTATTTTTTATTTGTTTACTTATTAAACTCTTTAAAGTCTTACTAGAATTTATATCATAAGTAATTTATCAATTATATTATGATATGTAAATTTGGATGTTATAGATAAGAATTTTACTTATTAGCTAGTACAATGATTCTCTTAAGCATTTTTGCATAAAATTAGTACAATATTTATTTTGGATTTGATGGTTATATATATTTTTGTAATAGATCACTTATTTATATTGATATTTATTTAGTCCATCTAGGTAAAGGATAAGTGTTTTGGGAATTTAATATATATATATATATGTATGTATATTAAGAGCATTTTCTCGTATTATCTTTGTCACCTAGTGATATGAACGATATAAAGGATTAAGGAATTTTTAAGAAGCTCATTAGGAACAAAGGAGAATGTGTAGCTAATGTTTTGGAAAGAAAAGTTAGGAAGTAACTTTAGGAGTTAAATAGTTGTCATTCTAGTTTAACTAGAGAGGAATTTTAACTCGATTGGCAAATTAGAGTTCTATTATTATTTGTTACTTTAGTTTTCTTCTCAATTTTTATATAAAATTCTTATTTAATAATTTCTCAAAATGATACTTAATACAATAATATAGGTGGGATTTGATAGTGTTAAGGGTTGGATTCTAATCACAAAGCTGTAGACATCATCGAGAATAAGGTAAGATCCTTCAATAATAATGATGTTCACATTTAGACATCTATTCTAATAAGCAACATTTTTCGATATTATAATAAATATTGTTAATTTTTACATTATGTATAGTATATACTACTCATCAAGCAAGCTTTATGCCAATTTTGTATGGAAGAAGCTAGTACAGATTACTGAATGGAATGGAATAGTGCGAAATCAGCCTGTAGGGAAAGCTGAATGGAACAGAACATTACGAAATCAAGCCGTAGGGAAAGCTGAACGGAAACAATTTGATCAAATCTTAGTCGAGGAAGGGAGAAGATAACCCAAGATGGTTCAAGAGTCATACAAACCGAAAAGCTTATAGAGAGCAATGGCAACGTAATTTGGGTAGTATGGGACTAAACTCTCATCCAATTGTCAAAGAAAGCGGAAGGGCAGGTGCGACCAGGCGGCTGAGGTTAATGAAGGCAAAAGGACAGGCACAATCCGATGGCTTAGGTTAATCAAGGTAAAATGCTACAAGTAAACACAATAAAATGCCAATCAAGAGGTTCGAACCCAAGCCAGGTATGCAAAAAGATGCATAACCACTGTAGTAAGTTTCTAATTCATGTTATTTCTTGACACACTATTTTAATACATGTAGGAATACCTATGTGCAATCTAATGGCCTAGATCAAGGTCGTCTAGAGCCAACGGCCAGGATTGATCTCGAATGATAAAATCGGGATTCAATCAGAAACGTCCATTTCAGGATCCAAATCAAACAATGAATGCTATGTATCCATTACTTGTGTATATTTTTGACAAAATTATTTTTAGATTTTTTCTCAAACTTTTTAAAAATAATTTTTAAATTATTTTCTTAAATGTTCAAAGGGCCTAGATCAAGGTCGCCTAGTGCCAACGGCTAGGATTGATCTTGAATGGTAAAATCAAGATTCAATCAAAAACGTCTATTTTCAGGATCCGAATCAAACAATGAATGCTATGTGTTCTTTACCTGTTTATATTTTTGACATAAAATTATTTTTAGATATTTTCTCAAGCTTTTGAAAATAATTTTTAAATTATTTTCTTAAATGTTTTTATACAAAACTAGAACTTTATTCTTAATAATTTATTTTCCTCCTACTGAAACACATCTCATATACACAAAAAACAATACATAATAATACCATAAATAAACTTTGATAAAATAAAGTGAATCTTGTTGAATACTTTTAAAAAAAAATTAAATGAATATTGTTCTTCTTATCAACTCAATCAATAAATTTAAATTTTTATATATTTTTAAAAGTAAAGTAACATATAAAAAAATACATATTATTGTAGTGAATATCAATTTTTCGTGAATAAATTTCTAAGAAAATTGTTTCCTTAGCATATCTTATATTGAACACTTATTTTCAAGTTTGAACCATTTACTATGAACTCGTTAACTGTTTTGTACAAATTATACTAATCTTTAGTGTGCACACTTTCATGCTTCCTTTTATGTTTATATAAAGATTTTAAATCTTTATAATATTTTAAGAAATTTTCAACTCTCTTTGTGTGTGTATGTGTTATATATATATATATATGTTTACAGTTAGATATGGAAAATCTTATTGATTTAAAAATTAAAATTTAAATATAATCATATCAAAATTCAAAGAATAATAAGGTAATCATAAACAAGACATGAGTAAATAAATTTATAAAACTTATGATGGAAATCTTTTAAAAAGCAAAAACATATGCTTAAGATAGGTCAAAGAAAAACTTCCACTACAACATAGTTTTACAACATCTATTGAATGTATCCAAAACGAACATCCTTTGTTTGTATGCTTATTTTTGTATTCTTATATCTTTCACAAAAATAAACTCGCTAATCTTTTAGTAATAAAGAATCTAAACTTCCTTTTAAGGCACACATGTTGCTAATATTTATTTTTCACATCAACATCCATCCATTTATGTTTATATATGGCTTTTAAATCTTAATAATATTTAAAAAAAATTCAACTCTTCTTTTGTGTGTTTGTGTATATATATATATATACAATATTATGATATGCACGAGTATATATGTACACACAAATAATTGTTTATGATTAAATGTGTAAAATCTTATTGATATGAAAAAAAAATCGAGTGGTGATTATGATCAAAATGCAAAGAATAATAAGGTAATCTTAAACAAGACATAAGTAAATAAAATTATAAAATTTATGATGAAAATCTTTTAGAAAGTGAAAACTAATGCTTAAGATGATCAAAGAAAAACTTCCACTACAACATAATTTTATAACATGTATTAAATGTGTGAAACACAAAACTCTTTTTTCTTATGTAACTTTTTGTATTCTTATATCTTTCACCAATATCTATATCATTTCATTAAATTTTTATCATTTATGTAGTAAAGAAATTTCTTTTAGAGGTTGGTATATCTCAGATAGTGTGCCCATCCACTCTTCTGCCTGCTTTTTAAGATTCCTTCTCAGAATGCTCAATTTATACTTCCATGCAAACCCTCAAAACGAGCTCTATTAAAATATGAATGAACCATGTTGCACATCCCCATAGTTCGTTCTTCAATTTATTAATATTCTCTTCTTTACTGTTCTTTATTTTAATCTTAAAAAAACCAAGAAAAGATGGGGCCGTACAAAAAGCGAAGCAACGGCTCTTTTGCGGAAGCCATAACCTTTGTATTGTCCATATGGCAGGGTCCCCATACACGTGTCAAATTCTTAATACTACTCGATTGGCATTCTGCAAAATTCTCACGTTTAGTCTTTTTGCCGGACGAGCGGATGCTAACTGTTGAAACAAAATTAGTTAATAGTAAATAATTATTAAAATAAAACTTTACATTTAACTAGGTCTAAATTGGAAATTACGAGATGATTTGGTGACGTACTGAGGTTACTTTGATATGGGGACCATTTGCTGTGACGTTCCAAGGCTAATTCAGTCGTTTTTGAAGTGTAGTGGTTGTGTACACTATAAGCACAATTTCTTCCCCTGCTTTTTATTTCATGAAAAGACCACGTGTCCTGAAATGAATGCATATGTGGAGCCTTTTACGGAAAAATAATATATTTTTTCCAATTATTTCTTTTTAAAAAGGCTTTTTATAGTTTATTTTGAAAACTAAAGTAAAATGTACTTATTTTGGAAGCAATTGTGCTGACTAAATGTGATACAAATGTAAATAGTATTATTATGGTCTACATTGCAAGTTACCAATTCTTTAGGTAATTTTTTTATCAAAGAGTATTATTAATCATTTGGACCAAAAGCATAAAAAAATGATCCATTTGCTAAATCTATTGCTTAGAAGAAGAGAATTAAGCCATTGGGTTCCACTCTTAAGAAATGGAAAGAACTTGGACTAAGTCAAAGACTAATGTCCAAAGCCAAAATGTCAACTTCTTTACTCATTGTAAGTGGTTGAGTAATGTCACCTCTCAATTTATTTTTTTTAAAGTATCAACTCATATTTTAAATTTATTTCAGTTAAAATAAGTTTTTTTCTCAAAAAAAAATTCATATTTTAAAAAATAAGCATTGTATATATAACTAGAACCATTCTCATTGCTGTTATTGTAAGACTATTCATATATATGCCACTTTACCTTGATGCTTGCTCGAGGATGTTTCTTGTCCAATGATTTTAACCTTAAGATATTGCCTTATGATCACTACTTACTTTCTTTAGTCTTGGATATTATGAGGCAAGAAATTTTTACTTAGTTTATCTTAAAACTATGTTGCATCATGGTCATAACCTGAATTTATTATGTTAATGAATTAATCATCGCTGGCCATCATTCATAAATAAAGGTAGATTATTTTCTAAAATTCATTTTTACAACTTAAAATTATGATTTTACATATATAAAACCAATATGTTTCTTCTTTGTCTTATGTGATTATTGATCCTTACAGTCCTCAAACTTGAAGTATGACAATAAACTACTTGTGTCATGCACTGGTCGATTTAATATTAATTAAAGTTATTAATATACTCCAAAATACCAAATTATTGAGTAAATAAATGAAGTAAGAAACAAAAACCTTGAGGGCACCATGTAAAATAGAGATGATGAAAAAAATTACAAATTAAAATATTAAATTCAATTAAATATTGTATAAATAATTATGCTCATTTCTTAAACCTATTATTCAAAAAAAAAAGTTGAAATAGCTTTTTTATACAATATCAGTCATACATACAAAAACATCTCATAGCGTTCTCGAAAGAAAGCATCTTCTCACATAATGGATCTAAGGTTATAACTTCTTGGAATACTAAACTCTATAAATATCTTATTCTTAATCTATAATAAAAGTATGTATAAGTATAGTATATATAAAAAATAAACTATTAGATTTAAGTAGTAAAGTAGTGTGAAATTGTGATATATAGCATACAAATAAATATGAAGCAGTAAATAAGAATGTATGATAAAAAATATTAAATATGTTGAATATTTGCATATGAGCTTATATGTTCTATAATCAAGTATGTATATAATTATCATATAATACTAATATTTTATAGTAGTAACATTATCTCTTTGTTTTCTTATTTTTTAATTTTTTTTTCATATTTTTATTTTTATTCTTTTCTTTCTTTATTAGGGCATTTTTTTATATTACTACAATCCTTACTTCATAAGATTCTATATTATGTTATATCTATGTGGTATCAATCAAATCACATGATCTCTATCGATAATTTGCCAAGCCATCAAACTATATCTCCTACCACCATTGGCCTTCACTAAAATACTAATAGAAATAGATCTTTACTCTTTGTTACCTAGTATTGAAGTGTTCACAACAACAAAAATGAGGTCAAATATCAATTCTAACATGGAATCACCCTGTAACATTGTTATGTATAAAGTACTAACGATAGTGAGATCTCTGTCTATTATGCCCCTCTTTTAAGTACCAATAATAACAAGAGATAAAATCATAGCTAAAGTCATATAGATCAATTATGAGATAAAGTCGTAGATAGAATTTTATTTTCTAATTTTCCATTTCAATTATGCCCCTCATTTTATGTACCAATAATAATTAGGGAAAAAGTCATAGATAAAGTCTTATTGATCAATTATGAGATAAAGTCAGATAAAATTTTATCTTCTAATTTTCACATTTATCATGATGATATATATCATTAAGCTTATCCAGTCAATCATCTTTCAAATTTTTATTCTATATCTTTCTTGTTTTGTGTTATAAAACTCATAACACGTTTATAAAATTGTAAATAATAAAATGTAGGTGGTGTAGAATTTAGTTTTTATGATTATTATTTTTGTTGGCTTCTTATGACCATTTTGTGTTGTGCTAGAAGTGTATTTCAATGATAATTATTTTGTCCACATAAATATGATACAAATAATTGAATAGATGAAATGTTTTTTAATACACATGCATTTCATATGATTACACATCAATTGTTCCCTAATCTTATCAATTATAAATTAATAATGATGTTTTAATGCATTTAAAAATTTTGATGAGAGTTAATTAAGGTTTGAGTCTATAAAAGAAAAGATGTTTGAAAGATCAATGTGTGAAGCTTGTTACAAAGTTGAGTACTGTTGTTAGGAACCACCAAGAAGGAATGAGTCAAGGAGGTTGTCGAGTAAGGCATCATTACTTTGCTATGATTTTTGTGAGCAAAGAAGAGAGAGTGAAGGTGAAGATCTATTATAGAAAGAAAACTATAATAATGAAGAACCATTGGGAAAACTTTGTTGTAGCTTGAGGAGAAGATCAAAAGCAAGAAGATGAGAAGAAGAGAGACTATCACAAGCAAATAGCGAAGGAAATTGAGTAGTAGTTATCAAGGAAAAGATAGATATTTAAATTGATTCTTTTTTAAATTTAATTTAGTTTTACATAAATAAAAAATATGATTATGTTATAAGTTAAGTAAGCACTAGATTTAAATTAATTTAGATGTGGTAGGGAGTGAATCGATGCTAATTTGAATTGAACCCAAGACACATAGAATGAGAGTTGTTAGCTATTAATAATATGTATCATTCAAATAATTTTGTCTACATCATATCGTACAATCAATTTAACTTTGTAAGGAAAGCTATGATGAAACATGGCATAAGACAATCACATTAGAAAAATTTTGGGGTTATAATAGTCAGAGAAGACTTTAAGTTATAAGTTGAGGTCTCGAGTTCTTCGCATTAGAACAATATATGTGTCATATTTGCATAATGTGTTGAGTTGTGAGGTTCATCATATGAAGGTAGTTGTAAATACCAATATAAAACACATAATGTCTTGTGGGATCAATAACATTATTAATCAAAGCTAAATGTTTTCAAATACAAAATATATTAATTATAAGAAATAAGATTGTAAGAGAATATTGTAGAAAGTCTTAGATGAAATATTATATAGTGTGACTAAGTTGATCGTGCTGAACAGTTAGTTAAAGCTATGGATAAATGATTAAGAGAGAGAAGAGGCTATATTAGAGTTGTACATCATGTGCCAATATAAGGTATGATATTTTTGTGGTGGATTAACAATGGAAATGTACAATTTGATTAAGAATATTGTATTATGTAAAGTGAGAAATAGTGAATTGATCATACTTTATGATGGGAGTATCATAAAAGTATGAATGATTGACAATGTAACAAAATTAAGAGAGAATAAAAATCATACAGTACAAAGTTAGCGATCATATTATATGCTTAGAAATGATATAAATAACAAAATACTGGTTTTGGAAATTATACAGTGTGATATAATTCAAAATGCTTATTTTTGATACAACATATAGTACAATGAGAGAATTATATAAGTATGGTCTAAGGCAATAACTTAAAGGCTTATTAGAAATTAATATGATTTAAATTCCAAAATAAACATGCCACAGATATGACAAATGTTGAGCATTAAATATACATGATAATGTAAAAAATCAAGAAAAGATTTAGATTAAAAAAAGAAGTTACCTTTTATATTTAGATAAGTAAATTTGATAATTATGATATAAATATATTAATAAATTGATTTATAATTTTTTTATAAAGTGATAAATTTTTTTATGTTGTTATCTTTTAATAAACTTTATGAACTTTAGAATATTTTTTATTTTATTTTTTATGCATTATGGATAATAGATAAACTTAGTAATTATGATGTAAATATGATGATAAATTATTTTTATATTATTTATAAAATCAAATTCTTTTTATGTTGTCTTTTTATAAAATTCATAGATATTTGAAAATTTTATACAAATGTAATAATTATGTAATTATTTTCTTGGGTATCATTATTTGTCTAGTATTTTATTCATGAGTTATTAATTTATGGTAATATATAATAAGGATATTGACATGCAATATAATATAAACTTTTATGTGTTAATAAATAAAAAATAATTTGGAATATAGATATTTGGTATGCTTGATTATCAATTAAGAAAATAAAATTATTGATATACCTCTAAATATATTATCCTCAAATAATCTTATACCATATTATAACCTCACACACTACAAAAATATATGATACAAGATGAGAATAGCTCATCTATATTTATGCAAATTCTATTAGACATGATATAATACGACGACAACCCAAGGAAAGAATATCACTTTCGATATCTATAGTGTTCTACTATATATTATATAGAGAAAGAATTTCTTATATACATCTACATAGTTTATTATGCATAAATAAGGTGAGAAAAGCCTAGGATAAGGATAGCTTATTTATGTTTACACATTTCACAATATATGATGTATAACAAGGATAACTCATACCTATATAGATCCACTATAATGATAAAGGATGAGTATAACCCATCAGGGTGAGAATACTTTATTGTAATAGATGACTAATGAATGAAAAAATTAAAAAATATCATAAAATAAGATGAGTAGTATGATCAAGTTAACAGTAAAGTTGTATGTGAATATCATTGATTATGACATAAACAAATGTGCATTAAAAGGTAGCATACAAGTATCATTATGAAATTGCATAAGATTAATTAGTAGAATTAATAATTAACAAAGTTGAATATCATAATTTGTATGATATGAAATGAAAAGATTGTACAGTACAACACCACATAATTGAAAGCATATTAATCCTTAAATTGCAAACGACTAAATAAATCATCATGGAGAGAGGATAATTGATGAGAAACCATTAGAGTTATGAAGGCATGGAGGTGAGAATACACTTAAATGAAAGAAAATAGCTGTTGGAGGAAGTGGAACTAATGAACATGTAAAGGAACATTGGCTATGTATAATAAAAATGTGAGGTCAAGCATGGACAAAACTTTCTAAGAAAAGTCTAAGGTATTAGCTCAACCAAGTGCATTAGACTGAAGGAAAAAGTGAAAGAAAGCACTACCAAGAACCAAAGGATCTAGTCACAGGTATTGTAGCACCTAAGAGATGAAAGTGAACTTGTGCTGAATTTTTATTCTTGGCGATACTATTACATAGAAATTAAGAGGTAAAAAATCTCACACTATGTGTATATTTTTTGATGTAATGTGTATTATAGACTATAGGTTTTATTCATTTGAGAAATAACTTGTTGATGTTGCTTGTATAAATAACTTGCATATAAGTGAATATGTTTGATGTATGTTAGAAGACAAGAGTTCCCTTAAATGATGATATGAAATGGGAAATTGCAATTGTTGTGTAGATAAGCTTATTGATTGCATTCTTGATCAAAAGTAATAACTTCATAGTGAAAAAAGAATTTAATCATCCAATTTGAGTTTGATATTTTGTTCATTATTTGTTATGTTGTCAATGTGCTTATGGATTCCTTATTATTTAAATTGAAATGAAATTGATACCTTAATTGAATAAAAAGAATAATATAGAATTAGAATGAACAATCTTAAAATTATGTTGATGCTTATTGGAAGTGCAAAACCCTTAAGAGATGGTTTAAAAGACACTTATTGAGGATAATTGATTTTTTATAAAAAGAAATTTTTTCACAACATGTTTATTTTCATATATTACTTGAGTATGAAATATTATATTCCTTTATTTTATTTACATATTATGTGACAAGTTTTACAAAAAGGGAAAAGATAAGAAAAATATTATTGTGACAATGACCATAAAATAAGAAAACAAAAGAAAGAAAATATTACTTGTGACAATATACACAAAATAAAAATTAAAAAAATAAATGTGAAAAAGAAAAAAGAAAAAATTTTGGTAAAGAAAGGATAGTGTTAAAAAAATGAAAAAGTTAGTTATTATCCAAATTGTTGACAACTACTTTAGAATGATAGTTCTAGAAATAAGACAAATGCTCCTTCATTTGATTTAATTATATTTTGAATGTTATGTTTCAAAATATGTCTAATTTTTTTATAAATTGGCCTATTTTTAAGCCAAATCTTAAATGGATGTAAAAGATGGCAACAATTAAAATTAACAAGCTAATGCATAAAGATAACAAAAGATAAAAATGCTAAAGGTGCTAAAAGTTTTTGTTTCGTAATTAATTTTATTTTTGTAGCTCATACATGTGCTGACATGCTCTTCTTATATATTACATTGTTTACAATTGACATTGCAATTTGCTACCCAAATATTACTTATTTTAGGTATATGTACATATATTGGCACTAAGCGAGTGATAGTTGGCTCAATCAATTTTTGTCCGAACATGTTTAGATCAAAATGTGAAACACCATGGGAATATCGAGAAAAAGTGACATCTAGAATGTAATGATTTGAAAGATATTACATTGTCTTAGAAGTGTTGTTATGGGTTTATTAAGAATATTTGATCAAAATGACATGCATTATAATCTCATTAAGTAGTGATGGATGAAAGAATTTTTTTGTTACTTGATTTTTAAAGATTTAAAAAGAGTGAAAAGCTTTCATGGTTTCAAAATGAGTAAAAAAAATAAGTAAAGAAAATTAATACTACTCAAATCCAAAAAAGGTTGAGTGAAAGAAAAAGGGTCATTACAATGAGTCCTATTTTTGTACTTCTTATTTTATTTCTACACTTATTATTGTATGAACTTGAATGTTAAAATAAAATAAAGTATTTTATTTTTTTTAATTATAATTTGAAACTAAATCATGTAATTGTATTTAAGACATAAAATAGTTTGATTACAGTGACGACACTAAAGTAAGCATCTCAACTTTGGGAAGGACATGGATCATATTTTTATTTGAATGATGAAAGTGGCATAGAACAAATAAAAAAGAGGTAAAACCTATTTTATTATGAGAAACACATGGATCAAAGTATATGATGCATCTTGGGATAACAAAAATGTATCATGACACAACACTGTTTTGAATAAATATAGGTTTGTTGGTGAAATTTGTATCGCAAGATCCCCTTATCATTCTTCTTTCAAGATTTTATCTTTTAGTCCTACGTAATGAAAATCATTGCATGACTTATATATAAACTCTATATGTAATGTGGCTTGGGTTCTTATGTTTAGCCAAATTTGAATAATATAATGAGTTCTAGAATTAGTCATTTGATACAAATCTATTGATGATTTAAATTCAACTAGGTGAACTTTCAATTAGCTCTTGAGAGGGTGAAAATTATGACACAAATATAGAGTTTTTGTTATTATCAAATTTCATTATAGTTCATCCTCTGATAATCTTTTTTCTATTTTTTTCAACTTTTCTCCAATCTATTAATCCTCAATTTTTTATTTAATAGTTTCCAATTTAAATTTGGCCACCCCTCACTTTTAAACCCTAAATTGCCAACTCTTAATCCAATTTCTCACTTCTACCAACTACTTCGTTGGCTAACTTTCTCACATACCTTACCACCTCACTACCCTCAGCTCACTTGGTGACATCAACAACCTTTCCTAAAGTTGTCCAAATCAACTAACAACTGCCTCCTTCTTTCTGATTGCCTAACCACGATTGGCCCTCATCGATTTTGTGCCTCTAATACTAATGCCTTTGGTCTTCACTTATTCTACCTTCACCCACACTACTCATCCTAACAAGTACAAACATCACCTACCACTTCATCATTTTGCAACTCTTGATTCTAGCAACCTCTTTGTGTCGTTAAGGCCTTTCGACCATTAGATCTTCATATGAATTGCCTTATTTCACATCTTCAACACAATGTTTGGGGATCAAACTTATATAAGTTTGAATGCTTGATAATTACAAAACTTTATGAAGCTTTATGTGATGTTAGTCTCACTTAACCACTCATGTTCAGCCAGAAGTTTGCTGTTGTTTGATACCTTTCTACGAGATCACTTGTGTTTATCCCAATGTTCACTTACAAGTGATCTTTTTCATTATTTCCATTCTATACATCTTATATAATTTTTAATAGTTTAGTATATTTCCATATACATAAGTTGTGTGAAATCAAATTCTCCAATTTGTGTGAATGAATGTATGCATTGAAAAGGTTTTTAAATTAGTGGTAGTCCTATTCTTTGATTTCTTTTGAATCAACAAACTGTACTTTCTTTCATGATGTTCTCTTTGATTGTTAGTGTGCTGTTTAATGTGAGTTTAGGCTTAATTGAATCTTTATATTCTATGGTATTTAACAAAACTCATATTAGGAATCCTCTAGGCAATAGCAACTTGCATCAACATGCTTGCCCAATCCTAAGCAAAATGTAGTTTAGCAAGCCTAGCATCATACTCTACTTAGCCAAAAATGCAGTGCAAGAGAATGGATATATGGCCAAAGGGTTGACATGGGCTATGCTTACATTAACCTTCAATAAGAGAATTCTTGAGAAACTTAGAGAAATTGTCTACAACAAGTTTCTTTTAATCTAATTGAGAAAAAACTTCTTTGTTAAGTTAAGGAGCTAATAGGCTTCAATAGTTGCCTCAAGCTAGATAAAGCTTATTAATTGATCTAACTTGATGGTAGGTTCCTTGGACTAAACTCTAGCACAAGGCTCTTGCTAAGCTTCCAAAAGATTTGACAAGCTACGAAGAATGGCCAAGGTTGTTTCGTTGGTTAAAGCTGGTAAAGTCAAGCAGCCTTATCTAAGCATGAAGCCTAGTTAGAGTGAGCTTTACATTTTCCTTTTTTGTGTCTGAAGGGATGGGGAAGGGTGGAGGTGAATGGAGTGAATTACTCGTTTTGCGTGGTTGTTCATTTGGGACAGAAGGGAATAGGACATTGTAGTGGTGTCCACACAATCAAGGAACTTCAAGTAGACTAGATTGAATTTATGTTGTTATTTTTTGAATAAAAGTTAGGTTGTCTATTATATCAAAGAACAATATTTCTTAAAATCATACTTACTTTTATCAATAGTTAAGAGTGCACAAAATGAACCTTTTTTTTACTAGTTTGGACTATTACTTTTCCCTTTTTGCACTCAATGGATAATCCATATAAAGTGTAACCACCAAAGTGTATCCTTTGGCATTAGCCACCTAAGGCATTGCTCTATGTCAAATTGTTTTGGGCCATCTCAAGGAGCAGGCAGATCTCCTATTCAATCTCTTCATAAGGGGAGCAACCTTATTCAACTTAAGGTTTTACTGAAAGCTCATGGGTTGAACTACAATAATGTGTAGTTTACATAGACACCTTCTTGTCCTAATAAATTAAAAAATGTGGGTTGACATTGCCAAACCCAAGTGTAAATTGAGCTGGATGGACAGTGATTGAGAATCTATAATTTACTGAGCTTGGTGCTTTGTAGCAATTTGATATCAAAAATTTAGAAGGAAAATACAAAGACAAGCCGAAGACATTAAACTCCAATGGTAGGGTTCAACAATTAGATCAACACAAGGGCAACACTTTGGATTAAGAAGCCATCTGAGCAAGTTAAGGAGGCCTCTAAGTCACTTCCTCTCATTGGCACCCAACTACTAATGATCTAAAGCCTATCGAAGAGCAATGGCTCTTTTTGAATAGAAGTGGAGCACATGAAAGTGCTTATTTAAAAGCATTTATGTTTTAAAATAATTTAATTATTTGATTTAAATATTATTTAAAAGCATTTAAATATTTTTCAAATTAAGATTTGTATTCTTATTAATATTGGTCAAGTGTAATAGATGTATTTAAAAAATGACAATGTAACCATTTCATTACATTTCTCAAAAAACATTCTAAATAAATATTATGATATTTCTCGTAACTTTATTAGGTAATGAATAAATAATTCAATTTAAACTAGAATAAATGTGTCACAAAATGAAGAATAAATAAACATTCAGATTAAAATATATTTAATGAACAATATAACGTGAGATTCCCATCATTAAAAAGAGCTCAAGAGTAATGGAAATTTAATCTAAGTTTTCAAACTAAAGTTTAATTCAAAAAATCACTGTTGCATGGATTACAATTTTTACATTACATGAGTAGAATAATTTTGACCCCACAAATTGAAAACAAGAAAAGTAAAATTTCATTTAAAAAATGCTATTATTTTCCACAAAAATAAGTTATCACTATATAATTTAATCATAAAAGATATTTCATAAGTACTTGTCTGTTTACAATAGATTATCATCAATCTCAATTTGACTTAATTCCAATCTAAGATCATAATAAAAATATTCAATTCAAACTTTGAACTTAGCTTGAGTAGTAAATCTGTTTTTGAAATTCTTTATGCTTAAAGTAACCCACAAGAAGGGGGTTGAATTTTCGTATATAAAATTTTGAGATTTTCCTCCAATTTTTGGTGTAAATTAAAACTAAATCTTTTAAGCAAGAACAAGAAAGAGTAGTAAAATAGTACACAAAAGATTTTTAAGGTGGTTTGACTCAAAATCGAGCCTACATCCACCAACTAGTGCTGGGAAAAGCCACTAAAATCACCAAATTACAAGCAAGGTTTTTCTTATGGCTCACCTCATACCTACTTGGGATTTTACCTACCGCTAATCCCGAATCTACATGAGTTTTTTTGGGCTCAACTCAAACCTTGGGCTTTTGAATAATTGTGCTATTCCCTTACCCTAAGGAAATAAATACAAAAATTGGCAACTAAGTATAAACTTAAGACAAATTAAAAGAAGTGTGAGGCACACTCAATAAAATAAAAATTCAAAGGAAAAACTGAAAAGACAGAGAAATAGAAAGTGAAGATAGTTGAAGCAAAACCTCCAATTTTGGGTTTCTTCTTGTAAATTTCACTTTCTGAGTTTATAAGCACCGTATGCACTTGAAATAGCTCGAAATTATCATTTAAAAGCTTTGAGAACTTAGCAACGGTAACATCTTGGAGTTCTTCATCCTTTCCTATTTATAGAACTTAAATTTAAGCTTTAAATCCACTCCCAATGACTCCAAAATGAACTAAATGTCTGGGTAATGGACACATAGTAGTCACCATTCAATTTGAATCCTGAAATGGTTGTTTTTGATCGAATCTCGATTTTATCGTTCGAGATCGATCTTGGACGTTGGATCTAGGCGACTTTGATTTGGGACATTGGATCGTGCATAGGTTGTCCTGTATGTAATAGAATAATGTATCCATAACTTACTTGAATTAGAAACTTACTATAGTGAGCTCTGTGCTCTACATCGTCTTGCATATCTGCCTCAGGTTCGAAGCTCTTGCTTTCATTTTACTATTTAGATGTAGCATTTTACGTGGCTTAACATAAGCCATCGGATCGCACCTGGCCTTCTGCCTTCTTTGACAATCGGATGTGAATTTAATCCCAAATTTCCCAAACTAGTTTTCATTGCTCTTTATAAGCATTCTGATTCGCATGTCTCTCGAGCCATTTGGGGTTGGCTGCCCTTTCCTCGACCAAGATTTGATCACTTGGTCCTAGTTGACTTGATTTCGCACTATTATATTCAGCTTATCCAGCGGGCTAATTTTGTGCTATTTTATACATATTTTCCTGTAGCCTTCTTCCTTCACCTTCAAGCTACGCTCGCCCCTTACGGGTCTATCAAATTATTTTTATTTTTTTAAAATCTCTAAAGCCTGGATGGACCATTAGTCGAGTTAGGTCGACCCATCCAAATGCTACAGTGAAAAAAACCGAGACTAAAGTGGTTTTATAGTGTTTTGTGAGAACTTTTGTGACATAATTTTGAACATAAGTGTACCAAAATAATTTTATATTATGATAGTGTTACAAGTGCCCTAAGTATATGAAAAGAAATTCAGGAAAAATAATTTCTAAATAATTTTTTAAAATCAAATACCAATGTCTATACTTTTCATGAATAATGCTTGGCCCAAAAATCAAAATTCAATAATTATTAAAGTTATAACATTTTCAAATATTAATACTACTAGTGTGTCACATCATCTCAAAATTTAGACATATCAAATTCAAGAAAAATAAAGAGAAATTCAAGTATAAAAAATTTTAGTGCATGTTTTTAATTTTCTTGAAACTTGCCTTGATTCCAAGAGCCTTGAAAATCACTATTTAAGACATTTAAAGTTCATGGCTTGACTTAATTGAATATTAACACACTTAAAGTAACCCCATATGAGATATTTATAAAAATTTATGCTTGACTCATCAAACATAAGGGTGTTATAGAGGATAACTTTAAGATGACATTTGGTTTAGATGCTTTAGAAAAGATAAATGTAATCACATAATATTTGAATAGGAAGTGGCTAATTATAGAAACTCTATATTTTGATAGAGAAGAAGAAAAAAACCAAAAATATAAGGTATTGAAAAGGACTTAAGGTGCTACAATCTTAATGAAGACGTGTTAAGTACATAGAGTGTAATAGTATCAAAAAGTTTTTTATAGTAGACATCATTTGGTGGGGCTACTAACTATTCTTAGTATTAAAGCTGATAGTTTTTATGTGATAAGGTAGTTTAATATTGAGGTTGTACAAGTGTATGTATGATTGTATTTGAAATGGTTATTTGATATTTTTTATTTATGAAGTTTATGATTATGTATGAAAATTCCTTTTACTTATCTTTCGTGCTAGTGAATGCATATGCTTGATACAAAAAATGTTCACAAACACTAAGACTTAGCTAAGTTTCAGGGGTTGTGTGCCGTTGCAGGTAATGCCCTCGCACATCCTAAAAAATTATAAAATTTTCTTTTTTTTTTTGCCATCACTTTATAATTATTATGCTCATATTTTATTTGTCCTTTCAAAATTAAATGATAATTTTATTTTCATATGTGGTTGTTTCTTTCTAAGAATGTTTTATCCTTATTCTTTATCAAATGTTGTCACATTTAAACAACTTATTTTGACAACACTTTTCAACAATGCATTTTTAGCATAATAGATATACTTAGTAGATTATTTGAATGTGTTTGGCATAAAATATGTATCTTTTAGGATAATAGTTATTATATTTTTGTTGTTATAAAGAGTAACCAAAAATAGTGTGATCGTACTGAACTAGTGATCTTCATAGATTGTATTAACATTTGTTGTATATGATTACCTCGTTTGGTGCTTCTCTAGACTTTGTGAAGGAAACTTAAAATTGAATTAATGCTATGTACTTAATCTAATAGCCGTCTAGTACCTATTTTGAAAGTTGAGATTATTTTTTCTTTTCCTCTAGTGGGTTAATCAATACACTTGACTTATGCAAACACAACAACAAACAAAAGTATTATCTGTACGTTCAATTCATCATTTGCCTTCCTTTATGTTGCGGGGTTATGTTGTCATCACAACTCCTTATGGAATACTGAACCACGAGGAAGCTATGAGGCAAAATGTTGGTGGTCAAGTTCTTGGCTTTTTCCACAAAGAGTTGGTTTTTCTTGTGTGTTAATGGCCATCAGGAAGGTAAAATCTTGTAATGATGTCGTGCTTCATTCAGGTCGTTGGGTTCTACTTATAAATGAAATGCATGAACTAATTCTTGATTTTTTCATCAAAACTGCATAACACCAAAATGTTGCATTTTATGTGGTTATTATCATTGCTGTAAGATAAATTATTATGTATATGTATAAGAAAGGTAATGTATTTAAATAAAGCAGTTTTACCTACGAATATTTTGAATAGAAGTGGAGTACAAGAAAGTGCTACTAATTTAAAAGCATTTACATTTTCAAATAATTTAATTAACCAATTTGAATAATATTTAAAAAATTTAAATATTATACAAATTAATATTTGTATTATTATTCATATTGATCAGGTGCCACAAATGTATTTAAAAAATGACAATGTAACATCTTGATTACATTTCCCAAAAAACATTCTAAATAAATATTATGATATTTTTTTGAAAATTTATCAAGTAATGACTAAATAATTTAATTTAAACTAAAATAAATGTGACACAGAATGAAGAATAAACAAACTTTCCGATTAAAAATATATCTATTGAACAATATAAAATGAAATTATCATCATTAAAAAGAATTCAAGAGTAATTTTAGCTCCACACTAAAATAAATATATCTAGTGAACACTACCCATGTAGAATAATTTTAACCCCACACTTCGAACACAACAAAAAAAATTTCATTTGAAAAAATACTATTACTTTTCAAAAAAATTCAATTACCATTATATAATTTAATGATAAAAGATATTCCATAAGTACTTGTTTTTTTACAATATATATTGTGTGGATTTAGTAAATCAAAAAAATAGAAACTAAAATGAGTTAAATCAATCATCACATATTTTATTAGTATAACTTAATAATAAAAAGCTAAAGGATATATTATTACTCTTAAAGATAAAAATAGCAAATATCGATATCATGTAAAAACAATAACTAATAATAGATATCATATAATGGAATATAAAACAAAAAAAAATTCATTAGACTTAAGTGGGTTTTTTTTTAAAAATGTCTCGTTATTTTAATATCATAGTATCTAATATATATATATATATATTAAGATCTTTTTTAATAACTAATATGGGAAAATTCATTTCTAAATTCTTAGAGGCTTGTTAACAAAAATAATAATATTGCTTTTTCAATTCGCTCATCTCCCTCATCAATTGTTATATTATATTGAAGGCTTTGGTGCTCTTTCATTTCTCATGGAAGCTCTTCTTCAAAAGACCATCCATTTTTATAAATGCCAATGAAATTTCCACGACCGGGTAGAAGAGTAAATCTCCCCCAAAATGGCATTTCCAATCCTTTTCGTGGGCCTTCCCTTGTTGTTTGGCTTCATCCCAGATTAGTGCATCTTTCTTTCTAGAGATACAGTGTAGTGATGTGGTTTCTTGATTTAGGTTTTGGGGGTGTGATTGCATATAACCTTTCCCTTTGCTGGTTAGTCGTTTTTCTTTGGGGATAATTTTGTTTGAATCGACTTGAAGAAGTTATTGAATAATTCGTACGTAGCATTTTATAGAGATAGGATTGAAGTATGCGTTGGTCTCGGGAAATTTCTTTAAGCATTTCATTTATTTTTTTTGCTGCGTATATCGATGCAATGAATCAATGGAAGATATTTTTTAGAGGATTAAATAGCAGCATAGTAAGGATTAGAATGATGAAATTGGTTATGAAGTTGATGTTTTGATTGGCAGATAGCTAATCAAAAGAAAGATGAGCTGGTGCACGATGCTTAATTAATTTAATCATCGTATAGAATTGTTGTTAAAAAGGACATAATTTTTTTGTTTATCTCCCTTTACCATGGTACTCCAGGCGAGGAAGGCACCTTGATCTGCATCGTAAGCTGCTGTGTAGCTTTGAGAAGATCTTGAAAGGTGTTTAAGTGTTTGAAATTACAGCGAAAGAAATATTGGCTATGTATTTAAGATGGATTCGGTAGAGCAGCTGTTCCAAAAAGCATCTACAAGGTGGGCAAGGGATCGTAGAGCTAGTTCTGATGGATTCTTGATGAGAGCAATAGTAGTTAATAATCTAAAAGCCAGCAGGAGTCCATTGATGCTATGTTTTATGTATAATGCAGTACTAATTCTAAACATGTTTTGTAATTTTATAAAACCTTTTTTGTATTATGAGTATTATTTTAAATATAATAGATATTTCATGCTGTTTGATCTTAAAAAAAATGAAACTTCGTAAGAAGGGTGATGAAAATTTTACATAAATAATTAGAAAGTAGGAACATAGCTAATATTTATGTTGACATTTTATGGAACATAGATCTAAAATGGTTGTTTGTTAGTCTCATTTTGTTTGGATTATCTATGGAAGAATTCTTTCCTTGGCACAAAAGGGAGAGATTAACTTCACAAAAAGATCTTATTAATAGAATCATTAAATTCATTTGATGTTTTCTACTAAAGTCATATATAAAATATATCATAATCAAAGTTTTGTCACCACATAAGTTTGCATCATGCATCTTTGATCCATTGGCTTTTTGCTTGAGAATAGTTTGTTAAAGTGTGCGAGTAAAGACTCAAGAAGAAAGAATGAACCAAATTGTTATTGCATGTGCTGAAAGGGTATGACAACAAGGAAGATGTACTTGGTTAACTTCCATATTAAAATATGATTGTCGAATTTAAAGATTTCAATTAAATTCCTAAGATCATCAAACATTATGGAGCATTGTTTGCAATACCAACTACACTACACATGATTAAATTATTGTTAATAATAAAATACTACACTTAAAAAAAAATTTAGACTAAGTTAAATCTCAAATTAAATAATATTTTTTTAATCTTAATATAAACTATATTCTTTGAGGTCATCTAGTTCATGGAGATTAAATATAAATATAAATATCATAATACAACAAAATTCGTATCCTTCAATCGCTTCATGATAATCTTTTTTTGTTTATTATTCAGTAAAATTAAGATTTGAACTAAATTTAACTTTAATTTTTTAAAACAACTCAAATCAAAATATTTGATAGTTAGGTTATATCTATGACTGTTATATGTAAAATTAATAATATTAAATTAACTAAATATTTTTCTTGAAGTTGACCAACATTCACCCACCGAGTAAACTTGAGATCATATAACAAGGAAAAATAAAAAAAATAATTGGCAAAGAAGAGAACTCGCTCGAAGATAGCTTATCGGAGAAGACATCTTGGCTTAAGCAAAAAACTTTACTAACTTAAGTGCTTTGATTTGTGAAAGAGATGGTTTAAAGGGGTTAGAGAAAATAAGAAAGATAAGGGAATGGGACAAGTTAAGAACTCAACAATCTTATTCAAACAATTTCTATAAAATAATTATATTTAGAGATAGTCATTCATATGATTCGCATGTTCCTCCTACAAAATATGTCTTCAATTTGCAAATTCTTTCCCCAATATATGCCCATAATTTGGGTTTCTTGCTTTTTTGCCATGAACAATGATCCAACTATATTATTGCTCTATGATTGTAAAAATCTAAGAACTTTAGTATATTCTACAATATCATTTAATTTTCATTCATTTCTTGCCAAAATATTATCAAACAAGTCCCTGTTGCTGCTTTATTGAAATGAAAATTCTTAAAAGATTGGTTTTGTTTTTGACAATTCTTTCTTGAAGTTATTTTATCCTTTTTAGCCTCAAAATATCAAAAATTTACTAAAAAACGTTTTATAATTCATTTTTATTATCACATAAAATGCATTTAACAAATAAAACTTTTTCTAAAAAAAACTTCAAAAGATTGTCTTTATTTGTAAAAATTATTATCAAATAAAAATTATTTGATGAATTCATTATCAAGAGCGCTCAAACCTTAATGCAATTTTAAACTAATCTTTTGACTTTAACCAACTAAACCCCCCTTTAATGCCTAACACCATATGCATTTATGTTATGGGTTGCACCTTGCTCATGCCATTTCCCATACTCTCTCTTTCATTGTGCATTGTCTTCCTCACAATAATGGGGATGTAAAGCCATGAAACAATTCTTCTCTTAGACTTTTACAAAGTGAGAGCAATCATGATGGATAAGAACATGATTGACCATGAGGGAAGAATGCTATAAACCATTTCGACAATAGATTTATATCATAGATTTTCCTGCTTTGCGTTTTCCAAATTGCAATCTATGTTGACTTGACTATCGTGCTTTTTTGTCCACAACATTTTGTTACTTGTTTGCCTTTGTTCGTACATTGTACTAATTGTAGATTGCTATTTTTGTTATAGGAATGCTATAATACTAATTTGAGAGTGTTTTGAAAGAGTTTGGAGGACATTTATCTTTACACACATTTGTTTGGAGGACATTTTACTTGTTGATTTCAAGGGTTGATTATTGGGGTTTAATGATCTTATTCTACATACATCTATTATAGAGATTTAGAACCTTTTGGAGTACACTTACAGTAATATTTTTTTGCCTTCGATAGCATAACCATTATATGTTCAAAGGTTAGAGAGATTCCTTCATGCAATATTGTATGTGAAACTTTTGTTAACATTATATTAATTTGTATTGTAGTATTTTGATTGTTCATATACTACGTGCTTATTTTGCATCTATTGCCTGATACTTATATTACCCTAGCAATAATGATTCCTTGAGGTTTTAATTTACATTTGAGTAATCTTTTTCTTAAATACTAATCAAGGTAAAGAAGTGAAGCTTTATAAGACATATATATTGTATAAGCTTAGCTACTTATACATTGTGATCCATATATTGCATTAACGTGTTTGTGATATAAACTATTTAAAATCATAGTTTTGCATATGACGGTTTATTATTAACATGACTTTCTAACAAATTGTGTGTGTCTATTACCTAACTTTCCAACAATGCATTTGTGTATATTACATTCATTGATGTTTAATATAACTTTCTTAATGTCATTAATTTCTTAGAGTTTATTATAATTGTAAACATGTATTATATTTATGTAGTTCATAATTAAAGATAATTATATTATGCAAGGTATTGATATTATCTTTTTAACTATCACTTCTTATTTTTTATAGAAATATCATGTATATTTTTTTCTGAACATCTTCAAACCTAACTTAGTTCTCCTGCTATTTGTTTTTCTTAAAACTAGCCTTGTCATCACTTTACTTCATCCTTTTACCCTAAGGCTATTATCATTGTCACTACTTTCAATAATCCAAGCTAATTCCCACCCAAACTAATCTTATTATCTCTACTAATGTTAAGATCATTATCTTTTATCTTCTAAGCTCATCCCAAAACTACTATAGCTATTATATATTCGCATATTACGTACACTCATTGATCAAATGCCAGACAAAGAACATTATTTTGAGCCTTATCTTTCACCTTCTTTTATGCAGAAAGATATTATTGAAGATGTTATTTCTTTTTTTTTTTTTTTGCTAATGATATATTAAGGCTTATGAGCTATCTATCCCTAAAAAGAGCTGTATTCCTTTGCTTATCTTGAGCTTACACATGTTATCCTTATTGATGAGATCATAATTATATTTTATTGAACCAATGTCTCGTTTATTTTATAAATGTGTCTATATTATTAATATTTTTTACTACCTTATGTTTGAATTTAAGACATACAAATGAGGAGTTTTTTGTAATACAACAAGAAATTGATATAATAAAAACTTAGTTAGAGTAAATAAAATTGTATAAAAATCCTATTTTATTATAATTTTGGATCAAGATTGGGCTAATATATTATATAAATTTATATGTTTAGTTGTGGGTCAGGACTTGTCCAAGATTTTAATTCTTCATAATTTATGTTATTAAAAAAAGAATACCACTATAAAAAAATAAAATATTTTTTTCTTGCAATTTCTTCTACTATAATTTTTTTTTCCCAATTGAAAGCATAAAAAAGTAAAATCTAACTTGTGGGTTATATTCCTCATTTATGTTTATAATTCAATAACTTTTCCATTTTGATAATATCAATAAGCAAAACTTAAAAAGTTTAGCAAATTTTTTATGTAAAATTATCCAAAAATCCTTATTCAAAATACATAATTTATATATAAGTAAAACTAAATGAAGCAAATGATGATCAAAGATGGTATTGCAGCATATAACAAATTTAAATATCAGAAAAAAAATGTCATCGGTTGACTTGGACCATGCATGGGGAAAGGCCAAAGTTGGCATCATAACAAGGCTTCTCCTTATTTTCCCAAGAAAAACTTTAATAGCAAAGTTGGCTATGAAGTTTATTTTTGGGATTAGTTTAACATTTCAATTTTTTTCATTGTTAATTTCTTCAATTTCTTTAATCGAACGATGGTGACAAAGTCTTCTGTTTTTGTTTTACACATCATTTAACGGCAACACTGTCTAACGCTCCGTTACATGGTTGCCTTTTTTATTGTTTTTCTTTTATCTGATTTTATCAAGATAAAATAAAAGTGATGTATAATTCTAGCAGAAAAAAGAAAATTTTAACAAATATAAAACATATTTGTATAGTTAAAAAAAGTTATTTATAATTTTTTTTAACTTAAAGTCATCAAAATTAAATTTTTGTAACACCTTTTGACTTCTTCATATTTGACATCTATATAAATTAAAATTTATGTAACATCTACTATGTTTTACATGTGAGTTTATAATTTCTAGTAAATAGAAAAATAATTTATATTATTAAATAATATTATATGATATTGTAAGATAATAGTTTTAAACAAACTGATATTTAATCCTAACTCAATTTTAGGTTTGTTTGGATCAAAGTTTAATGGTCAAAGTTGTACATAGTCACTAAATTTAAAGAATTTTTATGACAAAATAAAATTGTTAGACATAAAGACTAACAATTATATATATGATAATTTCTTTGTTTTTAAAGACTAACTAAAATAAATCTCATGTGACACAAATCATCCAAATAATAGTCCAGTTTTAGATACTAAAGAATTTTATAGTAACACTATAAAGTTTATTTAAAATCTACACGATTTGTGTAATTATATTTCCATAATCAAATAATAAACTCATCATTTCTATAAGGCTTAACTAAATATCCCTCTAACAAAACACACCTCATTTTCCACCCTCCTCAGTTACCCTAAAGCTTCAACATCCATCACTTCAACAACTCTTCTTCTTCCATATATGCAGTAGGCTTTATTCTTTCCATCACTTTTCTTCTATCACTATTCTTCCCTCTAGCATTTCTCCAGAGAGCCTACACACAATGGGGAAGTTCTACCGCTGGGCTCATCTATGACAGGGGAAGTCCTTGCGGTGGAAAGAGAAGAGAGCACATCTCCATCCATAAGGAAGTAACGCCTATTCTATCTCTGATCCAGCTACAATGGGAGTTAGTTGTGACTACGCATCTTCCATCCTTTTATGTGTTGAGGATAACAATAGCATCTTTATCTTTGACAAGGACGAGGAGCTGGGCATCAATCGGAAAGCTCAATGGAGTGGGCTTGGAAAAATATGAGAGTTTGTTGGGATCTATATGCAAGTTTGACTAGATCGCTTCCTCTCTACATATCAGCTCTCAGCAAGAACCATGTCATATGAGTTTGTTGGGATCTATATGTTGAATACTTGCACAAATGTCTCAATGCAACTGGTTTTTATCTTCTTTCAGTCGTTAATAATAAAGTGATTTCAATTTGTTTGTGTAGAATGGGAAGGCTTGGATGACCTAATTCTAGCCGTTGCCTGCCTATCTTTGGCTGCCAAGATGGAGGAAACTGAAGTCCCCTTATCTCTTGATCTACAGGCAAACTTTCTTCTTAAATGCTATTTTTTCTCCTAATTGCTACATTTGACTCGGTGCATTATATAGATCGACAATGCCAAGTATGTTTTTGAGGCAAAGAGTATTCAAAGGATGGGGATTTTGGTACTAAGCACACTTGAATGGAGAATGCATTCTATGACATCTTTCTCCTTTATTGACTACTTTGTCCATAAGTTTAGTAATGGCAGTCTCCCAAAATAATCTGAAATCAACATTTGTGTTGAGCTCATTTTAAATACATGTAGAGGTTGGTTTGCTTTATTCTGTTGTTATGGAATCATTTGGAAATCAAAAGTGAGCTCATGTAAACCTTTTATGTAAACATCAATGCAGAAAATTGTCTTATAGAATTCTAGCTTTCAGAGCTGGCTGTTGCTGTTGCACTTGCTATCTTGGGTAATACTAACAAACTGTTAATAGAGAACGTCTTGAACCATTGTGCATACTTGGAGAAGGTAAGCTACTGCATTCTATATATTTCAAATGATATATGCTTTGGAATTTTGATTCCTTTGTTCAATGCAGGCCAAAGTAATGAAATGCTACGATGTAATACAAGACATGCGGTTGGTGGAGATGAGGATTTCTTTGGTTTCCAAGGAACCACAAACTCCAGTAGGTATTCTTGATGTCATGTGCCTAAGCTACACTAGTGCTGAAACCACGATTTGTTCAGGGTCAAATTCTAAGTGTTGTGCAGCAGTAAAGAGGAAAATGCTGAACAATCCTTCAGTATGAGCATATAAAAGATGTGTGGTCTGCCATTTTGAAGTTATCCTGGTACATGAGAAGTCTTTTTAGTTTTGTCGTAGAAGAGTCTTTTTGTATGTAGGGATATTCTTAAAGAAAACCATGAATGAAGCTCTGCAAAGAAGAGCAATGTCTAACTATAGCAAGAGCACGAAATATTAAGCAACCTGGTTAGCAGTGACCATGAAAATGAAGCAGTGAAAGGAGGCACTCATGAAAGCAGTATGAGTCGAAGTGATCCTGAGTTTCCAGACACATATTTACTAACAACGCTCGCCCCTTGTTTACATCTAGATGTATCGCACTCTTTGTAGGCAAATCAAATGTAGGTGATGCTTATTGCACCACTGGCACTTCCACCCTGGGTTTTTTTTTGCACTGCCATACATAACATAGAAATCGCACTCGGAATGGAGAACTGCAAGAGCGGTCACAACTTATTTCTTTTTTTCATAAACCAGTCAAAGAAATGGGTTTCCACATAAAAAACCAGTTCTTCATCTTTTTAGTTTGAAGAAACTTTGGAGGAGGCCCCGAAAACAAAACGAAAACAAGAAGGATAAGGATTCTCAGACTCGAGCGGACCTCAAATTAAAACTGACACAAAAGAAAACCGTTTTATAAAAATAGAAAGTGGAACAGGAAACTCGTGATGAAGTTTCTGTTCTCACGAAAGGAAAAAAGGTGATTGATTTGATTGAAGCAGGCATGGAATTAGAAAACTCTAGAAGATCAGCCGTAGTGCTCATGCACGATGGCTTGGCTGTCGACCCACATCCTCCATGCTCGACGAAGCTGTGCTGGGTTCCATTTGGAAATGCATTGGAAGTCCATGCAGTAAACCCAGACCCTCTGCGCTTGCCGTCCCGTGAACAAAGAATAGTTATCTCCACCCACCCTAGGCAGAGTGTTTGAGCCATGCAATAAGCGACTTCTCCTCAGTATCTTTATACATTATCACATCGGTGGTTCTTCTTGAATAAATTTCAAAATCTTCTTTTTTTTTTGTTCTTTTTTTCTTATATTTTTTTGAGGCTTTGATCTATTCCAAAACATATGAATACTCAATATTTTTGTAGAAATGAAATCGAGCATCTTCTTCTGGAATATTCGTGGATGACAGGACAACACAAAGATATAGGAGTGCAAAGGAGATAGGATGCATTACATATCCCCATAAGGAAGACTTTTCATAGATGTTTTCCCTTTGATGGTAAAGAAGTGTTGTTCCTATTTTTGTTTGACAAAGACATTCCCATACCCATGCGAAGAATGGAACATCTTCTGACAAGGAAGGAACAAGAGAGATCTGCTTGCCTGGCTGACTTGCTAGCCCGTATTCAGAATTGAATCCTTCTGCACCTTCTTTCGTGAAGCGAACTTATGACTAAGACCTCTCTCGTTATCCCTTATTAGACTCGAAGAAATCCTTGCTCCAACCCTCACCTTCTCAAAATCTATTGATTCTCTCCCGATTGGTGGGATCATCAACAATATGATTTGTTTCATGAGCGAGGTCTCTGGTTCAAGTCCAGGATGGCATAAGGCAGAGTAGGCCGACCAAGCAGTCAGGGGCAGAACAGGGCATATCTTTCAATCATGCCTTTCGACTGGTAAGGAGAAGTTCTGCTCAAATTGTTGATCTTGAAAGGTTCTCACTCCATAATGTCTTCTTTCATCGAATTTCACTTTCAAAGTCAAAGGCACACTATAAAGATAGTTCAATTTACCAAATCCCCCAACAAAATTTTCATTTTCACCCAAATATAGTGATATTTTGATTATTCGTCATCGTGCAGCCTACAATCGGAACTAAGGATGGGTCTCAAATTCTAACAGCTTATATATTTCCAATTGATGAGCTCCCATATAAGTATGTGCTGAGCCATCGTTAATCCCCTTGGTAAAATATGATCGGCCGAATAAAGGAATTGCCTGCCTTGGCAGTACCTAAACAAAACTTGGTGGATGAGAGTGGAGGCGCCTTCCTTGTTGCCAACTATCAGTTCGAAGCTAAAAATTACTTTTCACTTCAAGCTCAGATACTTCAAGTCCAAGATCGACATGAAAGGAAAAGCGTGAAGAGGCCAAAAGTGTTGGAAAAAAAGAAAATTGAAGAAAGAAAAAGAATATTCTGTGTAAGGGATAGGCTTTTTGCCTTTGAATCCCCAAAAGAAGGGCATATTCTCAAATATATCAAATCAAACGGTATCCGATTGCCAAATGAAAAAGAAAAATCATTTCTATTGATACTTTTTGTTTTTCAAATAGATAGAAATAAGTTGATCGTTTCTTTATTGCCAAAAAGGAAAAAAAGTGTCTAAGAGTTTTTTCACGTTTCATTTTCATTGATAGAACCATAGCTAATTCCACTTCTCCCAAGGGCCTTTTGGGGAAATTCTCATAGACAAAAAGGGAGATTTCTTTCAATTATGTTGGTATATCTGTGTCAGTAACACGAGCAGCAGCCATGAGCGGCTTAAAGTGATTAAGGAGACTAGGCATGCTGAAATTGTATGCCTGATGAGTTGGCCTCTGATCAGCATTAGATATTGGATGGAGGGCTCCCTTTGGGGAACTTCTTAAGCCTATGGTGAGCAATCATCTTCAGGACCTTTTTCCTTCAGACGAGCCTCCTATAGACCGCTTATTTTGCTTAACGTACTATTTGATAGATTCAGTTTCGCTATGCTATCTAATCAGCTTCTAATGAAGTCACATTCCTTATACTAACGACCTTGAGGTGTGAATCACTTCCTCGACAATTCCCCCAACATGGAATCCATTTTTGGAGTTTGATCATGCAAGGGTTTTGAAGATCGTCCATTAAGAAAAGACAAATGCATATCCCGTTTTTGCACAATAGAAAAAACATAAATAGATTTGCTTTAAGTAGCAAGACTATTCGAACTCTAATATTGTGAAAAAACAATAAATGTAAAGAAATAACATCTTTGACCCAAAAGAAAATGGATTGCAAAAAAAAAACAATCGCATAGAAATCCTTAGCACTGAGCAAGGAAGCAAAAACCTCTCGATAAAGAGGATACCTGAACACTGTTATTAAGTAAGACACGTAATTAGCTTATGGAATGTCTTTGACCTTCTCTTTCCTAAGGGACGAAGAAAGGGTATTGAGAAGCGCATATTAGTCTGACTCATAATTCACTTCCGTGTTCAAATACAAGCATGGGCATCTGCAACTCAAAGGTGACAAAAGTGCAATCTTTTTAGAAGAAGAATCCAAACGAGAGGCCCTCAGGCCGAGATATCAAGTGCACCCAAGCCCTTATTGTTCAAAAAGAGCTGGTCCTAGAAATGCTTCATTAGAAGAAATGGATGAGGAACTGAAGCAGAGAAAAGAAGGAGGCTCTTGCCCTTCTCAAGATGAATGAATTTTTTACCATAAAACAAATAAAATTAAAAGAAAAATCGATCTTTAATGCTTTTTTATTTGACCTTTCGTGAATAAGCCAGTTTAATCTCTTCCTTCTAGGTGGTCGGGGTGGAGACGATGGGGTCGGTCCATGAATTTTCCTTTCTTTTTCCACATTTCAATAAAACCCAGCTATATTATCGACACCTGACAGCAAAGGAAATCAAATCTTTTTCCCTTAACAAGAATCAACTCAAGCAAACATCGTGAAAATTGACTCTGAGATTTAATATCTCCTTGAGGCTATCGAAGACCAAAGAGCAGAGAGTGGACTCCCCATTAGCTAACATCAAAGTCTCAATGACTTGATGAAGAAATTGTTTAAATTCGTCAGAGAGAAGAGAATCATGTGGCAGATTCTCAATGTTAGTAGATCAAGAATTAAGAAAAGGGGTTGAGAGGTGACTGACAACTTTTACCCTCTTGGTTGTAGTTTTAGCTTTCATCAGTTTATTGGTTTCACAAGATAGGAAGGGGCCCTCGTAGGGGAACTTTATTATAAGCACTCAGAGCTTCTTGTTAGTTTGGATCAAAAGACTTTATGATCAATCCTGAAGTGTCATGCATCAAGCTCTGGGAGCATCTTGTTACTTCGATCGAGTAATTCCTTTTGTCGTATATCCTCAATTTATGCAAGAAGTTCAGTATGCTCTCTTGCAACTAGAAGAGGTGCTAATGATCTTCGTGGTGTCTTGGCTTTTGAGTTATTGACTTCTACCGTGTTTCATTTCAAGAAATAGCCCTAGGTTCCTCCAGTATTGTTAGTTTTTTCTAGGCCACATTCTTTGTCTCTATTGACACCTCTTTCATGTTAGAATAGAAGAGTAGCATAAAATGAATGTTTCAGAACACACCAACAGGGTCGAGGATGACACACCTTGTGTCCCATGGAAAGATATGTCAAGAAAAACTTACGAAAAAAATCTGCAATTGGACTGATTGGGACCGTTGGCATCGGAGGCTTCACTATAAAGGATATGGCCAGCAAAGGAGCTTGAGTATGTTAGAGTTTGTTTCAAAACAGTCAAACCATTCAAAATAGATCTACAGTATTTCAGCTGGGTTAGTGGGTTAGTAGGATTGGCATATTTAGTGTTGTTTGTTAGGCATTTGTTAAGCGTGCATTAGGCTATTTAAGTGTGTCATTTCCTTGTTATTAATTAATTAAATTTGCAGTTTATTTTTTATTTTTCCTAGTAACATAGCCAGGCTTCTCGTCATCTTCCATCGTAGGGTTTTTCTTCCAAACGATAACAATTGGTATAAAAGTCAGGCCATGGTAGAAGGAAGAAGCAGAGAAGCCAAGCCACAGCAGGCCATGGTAGAAGGAAGAAGCAGAGGAGCCAGGCCACGGCTGAAGCAAGAAGCAAAGTACTAGGCCACGACAGAGGGAAGAAGTAGAGGAGCCTTTTAGGGTTTCGGTTCTAAACCCTAAGATGAAAGGCAATGAAAAGTGGAAATAATAAAATAAACTACTTAAATTTTCATTGATTAACCAGGGACTAATTACATGCTTTAAATAGTGCTAAATACGATTAACAAACTTCATTAAGGTGCCACTAATCACACAAACTCACTAACCCACTAATGCAACTCAAAAAATGCAAAACCGTTTGACATGGTTGACTAGCACGTTTCACTATTTGACATGTTTGACTGACATGTTTGACTGACACGTTTGAATCAATTTCTAACACTCCCCCTTGATTCAAACATCACTACACCCAACTTGTCTCAAAAGTATTCGAATTTGCTTCTTGGTAAAGCTTTAGTTAGAACATCTGCTGTCTGATCTTCAGTCCCAATATATTGTAGTTCAATTTCACCTTTCTCAATTAGCTCCCTGATAAAGTGCATTTGAATGTCGTTATGCTTTGTTCTGTTGTGATGTACAGGATTTTTGGTAATTGCAATGGTTGATTGGTTATCACAATAAGCGATAGTTGCTTGGTTCTGCTTTTCATTATTTTGGCTAGTAAAGGCCTTAGCCAGACTCCCTAACATGCTGCTATGCATACTATATTGTATTCTGCTTCTGATGTTGATAATCCAACAGTGGTCTGTTTCTTTGATCACCAACTGATTGCATTGTTGCCAAAGATAAATGTATGCCCATATGTGCTTCTTCGATCTTCAAAACACCCAGCCCAATCACTATCACTATATCCTACAAAAGATGGTGAATCTGATGTTGTAAACAAAAGTCCATGGGTAAAAGTAACTGTAATGTACCGAAAGATTCTCTTTGTTGCACCAAAGTATTGTTTTGATGGATTTTGCATGAATCTAGAAATTGCTCCAACTGGATACGCAATGTAAGGTCTAGTGTGAGTTAGATACATCAAACCTCCAATTAGGCTTCTAAATCGAGTAGGATATGCTACTTCAGTCCCATCGTCTACCATCAATTTTTCATTTTGGTTCAATGGTGTTGAAACACAATTACAACCATCTAACCCAAATTTCTTCAAAAGATCTCTCGCATACTTTCTTTGTGAAATTAATATGGTCCCTCTCTCTTGTTCTACTTTGAGCCCAAAAAAGTAATTCATCTTGCCAAGATCAGTCATTTCAAGCTACTATAACATGCACTGTCTTAATTATAGAATGAGCTCCTAACTAGCCCCCATATATATCATGTCATCGACATACAAGCACACCACTAGTTGTCCTTCAAATCCCTTTCTTTTCAAAAAATGAGATTCAATTTTGCTAACCAAGCCCTTGGAGCCTTTTTTAGGCCATATAGGGCTTTATTCAATTTGTATACCCAATCATCTTTTTCTTCAACCTTGAAGCCTTTAGGTTGTTCAAGATAGACTTCCTCCATTAAATCACCATTAAGGAATGTAGATTTCACATCGAATTGGTATACCTGTCGCTTTAATTGTGCTTTTAAAGCTAATAATAACTAGATGGTCTCAATCCTTGCAATGGGTGAAAATGTTTCTTCATAATCAACTCCATATTTTTGAGAATAACCCTTTGCAACTAACCAGGCTTTATGTTTTTGAACACTCCCATCAGCTCCAAACTTTGTCATATACAACTATTTTACTCCAATTATGTTTCACACTTGACGAGATTTAACTAACTCCCATGTTTTATTTTGCTCAATTGCCAAATGATCATTCTTCATCACTTCCTACAATTCTTTCTTCTCTGCAGCCTCTTCAAATATTGTTGGATCTACAAAAGACAACACTTGAGTTGTTTCATATAATTCTTGTATTGTTCTTACCTTCCTTGCAGGATAATCAGGAAATCGAATTCTAGGTGTTGATTCTGAGCTGTAGTTAGAGCTTAAAGTTTGTTGTTCATCTTCATCAGTATCAAACTCATTCTGAATTGAAACTTCTGTTGTTGTAACTTGTGCTTTCTCTGATAAAATCCAACTTGCATTCTCATCAAATAATACGTTTCTACTTACCACAAACTTTCCATTTGTTGGGTTATAGAACCTATAGCCTTTGGATTGAATACAATACCCAATAAATATGCACTTTTCTGATTTTTTATCCAGTGCATTTCGGTTGTGTGAATTGAGCAAGGTGTATGCAATGTAGCCAAAGATTTTAACATATCCCACACTTGGTCTCCCTTTAAACCATACATCAAAAGGAGTTTGTTATAGCACTGCTTAGGTTGGTGATAGATTCAGAATGTATATTGTTGTTGCAATAGCTTGAGCCCAAATTGATTTGGTAGCCCCTTTGACTTGAGCATGCTTCTAGCCAATTCCACCATTATTCTATTCTTCATTTCGGCGACACCATTCTTCTTTGGAGTATATGGTGCAGTAACCTGCTGTTGAATGCCATCCTTCTCATAATATTGGAACACTTTTGATTGGTGCTCTTCCCCTCGATCTCACCTAAGCACCTTTAGTTTCTTAACAGTTTCTTTTTTAGTTATAACTTTAAACTTTTGAATAGTTCAAAAGTATCACTTTTGTTTTTCAAAAAGAACACCCATGACATTTAGCTGAAATCATCAATAAACAATAAGAAATACTTGCTACCCCCAAGGGACTCAGTCTCCATTGGACCACATAAACCTGTGCGAACTAATTGAAGCACTTGGGTTGCTCTCATTGCATGATGTTTGGGAAATGGTAGTTTGGTTTGTTTTGTAATAAATACAACCTTCACACAACCCAATTTCCTTAATTTTTGGTAAACAAAAAAACCATTTGCTTTCAACTAAATAACTTGAGTCCATTAACATTAAGATGCCTATACCTGAGATGCCAAATCTCACTTAGGTTTGACAATTTGGCAGCCATCATCTTCTCCTCTACACTTGAAATCTCCGAAGGAAATAGTTAGTATTTTGCCATTTCTACTACAGCCATGATCTGTTGTGTGGCCTTGTTGATAGTTGTACACTTCTTCTCTTCAAAAATGATAGAATAACCACTGCCTATCAACTGTCCATACTTAATAAATTATGTGTTCATTGGGGAGCAAAATAAACATCATGCAAGAACCTTGTATTGTGTTGACTGGTGTGAACTGCTTTTGTTCCTTTACCTTCAACTTGAATTACTTTATCATCTCCCCACTTAACCTTCAATTTGTGTGTCTCATCTAGTTGACTGAATAAGTGCTTGAAGCCTATCATGTGATTAGAACAATAGCTGTCCAAAAAATAAAAATTTTGTTGACGTCAAACTTTTTTTTGGTTGTAGCCATGAACACTTTCTGCTGATCATTCTTTTCTTCTACAAAACAAGCCTACACTTCATCTCTTTACATCTTGTAACAATTGCCTTGCATGTGCTCGTACTTGTGACAATAGTGGAATTCGGCATTTTTCATTGATTCCTTTCGCTGCTTTTTATAACATTCGACCTGCCTCTGACCAAATCGGTGACAGTAAAAACACTCCACATGTTTTCTAATTGTCCATCAAACTGCTTTTTATTTTCAAGAAATCACAGTTTATTTCTGGCTGAACTGGGTTTAATTCCGATCGAACTAAAATACCATTTATTTTTGGATTACCGACCCCTTCCGCATTAACTCATACATCTCCCTCTTCCGTGCGCACTGATGTATGCTCAGGCACCTGAAAACTCTCCTCTCATGTAGAAAGCTTTAGAGTCTTCCTTCTCTTCCATTTTGTTGAGCTGAGACTCATGCGTCTCCAATGATCTCAGGAGCTAATCGAATGTGTACGTCGCAAGGTCCTTCGACTCCTTAATTGCAGCCACCACGTGATCAAATTTTGACATCAAGCTTCGCAAAATTTTTACCACCATGGTTTGCTCTATAAGCTTCTCTCCATATGCCCAAATTTGATTCATGATACATGATGTTCTTGATAAGAAATCTTGGATTGTTTCACTATGCTTCATGAACAGAGTATCGAAGTTTCTACGCAATCCTTGCAGTTTGATTGGAATCACCTGTGAACTCCCTTGAAACGCCATTTTCAGTATGGTCCGAGCTTCATTTGCCGAATTCTCTATTGCTATTTTAGAAAAAATCGTTTCATGCACTGCTTGCTGGATGTTATACCGTGCCTTAGCATCCTTTTTCTGAATGTCTTCCAGTTGATAACTAAATCAGAGACACCATTTTCTACCAAATCCCACAGACCTTGTGATTTAAACAAGGTTTTCATTTTGATGCTCCAGAACTCGTAATTTCCATTGTTGAAGAATGGAATTGACAGTGAAGACAAACTGCTTGTCACTACATCAGCCATTACTTCCTCAGACAGTCAAACTTCTTTGCTAGGAACTCGCTGTCAATTTTCTTCTCCCTTCTTTTGAGTCTCTGCCTCTACTTCCCTCGAAATTGTCTTGCCATAATTGTTGTTCGTGCTACCCGCCTTCGTGTCTTCAAAAACTCTCCCCTCTTGCAACCTTTTTTTTCTCCTGTGGCAATCACTCTCCCCGTGCCTCGAAGTTTCCTTCACTCATTGTCGTTCGCTCTCAGTTTTTTTCCCACTGGCTCTTTCTCTGACGCCCTCTTGCTCTCGTACCTCGTCGTTTATCTCAGTT
Organism: Vanilla planifolia; assembly: GCA_023846275.1. NCBI lineage: Eukaryota > Viridiplantae > Streptophyta > Magnoliopsida > Asparagales > Orchidaceae > Vanilla > Vanilla planifolia. The sequence continues at coordinate 37,550,419 of CM043871.1, forward strand.
TTCCCCTCACGACCTTCTCGAACTGCTTCATCTTCTTTTGCTTTCACTTCCCCACCGACACTACCGTGGCCGATGTTAACACTGGTTCCCTTGCAGGTGCTGACACTAACTTCTCCCTCGCCCATGTTTACGTTTACGTAGTCGCAAATGTTGCAGTTGCCTACCTTTCTTTGCATGAGAGACTTGAAGATACACTTCATTTCTCTGCTTCTTCTTTATGTCGTGGCCTGGCTCCTCTACTTCTTCCTTCTCTTGCAGATGTCTAAACATCAATTAAAAAAATGAAACCATTCTTTGATACCAATTGTTAGGGTTTGGAAGCAAAACCCTAAAATGGAAGACAACGAAAAGCCTGGTTGCATTACTAGGAAAAATAAAAAATAAACTACAAATTTCATTTTCATTGATTAACCAGGGACTAATTACATGCTTTAAATAATGCTAAATACAATTAACAAACTTTATTATGACACCACTAATCATGCCAACTCACTAACCCACTAATGAAACTGGAAAAACACAAAACCGTTTTAATAAGGTTGACTGACACGTTTGACAGTTTGACACATTTGATTGACACGTTTTAATCAATTTCTAACAGAGCCAAGCCATGAAAGAAGGAAGCAACAGAGACACGAAGTTGATCCTCAAGTCTCTCGTGAAAACAGAGATAGGCAACGACAGCATCTAGGTAAATGTAAAAGTAGGCAAGGAGTAGTGACAGTCAACACTAGCAAGGGAACTAGCGTCAACGTCGGCCATGGTAATGTCAAAAGACTGTAAAACCCAAGGAAGACGAAGCAGTTCGAGAAAGCTATGAGGAGAAACTTGAGGAGAATGAAGAGGTTCGAGAGCAACAGGGCGTTGAATTCTACAGAGAAAGCACTGTCGGGAAAGAAATTGAGAACAGACGGCAACGAGAGAAGGATTTTTTGAAGAAACGAAGGCGAACCGTGCAAACAGCAACTCTAGCAATGCAATTTCGAGTGAAGCAGAGGCAGTGACTCTGAAGAAGGGAGAAGAAAATTGACAGCAAGGTTCTGGCGAAGAAGTGTGACTATGCAAGGAAGTAATGGCAGATGAAGCAAAAAGCAGCTTTTCTTTGCTGTCAATTCCAATTTTCAAAGGCGAAAATTATGAGTTCTTGAGCATAAAAATGAAAACCTTGTTTAAATCACAAGGTTTGTGGGATTTGGTAGAAAACGATGTCCTTGATTCAGATATCAACCTATAAGATATTTAGAAAAAGAATGCAAAGGCACTGTATATCGTTCAGCAAGTAGTGCATGAAAAGATTTTTTCTAAAATAACAGCAACAAATTTGGCGAATGAAGCTCGGATCACACTGAAAACAACATTTCAAGGGAGTTCAAGGGTGATTGCAATCAAACTGCAAGGATTGCACAGAGATTTTGAAACTCTCTTCATGAAGCATAGTGAAACAATCCAAGATTTTCTATCAGGAACATTGGGTATCGTGAATCAATTTTGTACATATGGAGAGAAGATTATAAAGCAAACCGTGGTGTTGACAATTCTACGAAGTATGATGCCGAAGTTTGATCACGTGGTTGCTCCAATCTAGGAGTCGAAGGGCCTTGCAACGTACACATTCGATGAGCTCATGGGATCGTTACAAACACACGAGTCTCGACTGAACAGAACCGAAGAGGAGGAAGACTCGAAAGCTTTCTACATGAGAGGAGAGTTTTCGGATAGCCAAGCATGCAGCAGTGCGAGCGGAAGAGGGAGAAGCATGAGTCATCGTAGACGGGGTCAATCAACTGAAAATAAAAGGTACTTCGGTTTGACCGAAATTAAACCCTGTTCAGCCAGAAATAAACTGAGACTTGCTGAAAATAAAAAGCAATCTGATGGAAAAACAAAAGAAAATTTCGAGTGTTTTTACTGTCACAGATTTGGTCACAGGCAGGCCGAATTTTATAACAAGCAGAGAGTTGAATCAAAGAAAAATGTCGAATGCCACTATTGTCACAAGTATGGGCACGTGCAAGCCAATTGTTACAAGAAGCAAAGAAATGAAGAGCAGGCCAGTTTTGTAGAAGAAAAGAAGGATCAGTAGAAAGTGTTCAAGGCTAGAACCGAAAAAATTTTGACCTCAACAAAATTTTGTTTTTGGACAGTGGCTGTTCTAATCATATGATAGGATTCAAGCACCTGTTCAATCAACTAGATGAGACACACAAATTGATGGTTAAGCTGGGAGATGATAAAGTAATTCAAGTTGAAGGTAAAGCAACAATTATAGTTCAAACTAGTCAACATAATACAAGGTACTTGCATGATGTTTATTTCGTTCCCCAACTAATACAAATTTATTGAGTATTGGACAATTGATTAGCAGTTGTTATTCTATCATTGTTTAAGAGAAGAAGTGCACAATTACTAAAAAGGCTACACAACAAATCATGGCTGTAGTAGAGATGGCAACAAACAAATTATTTCCTTTGGAGATTTCAAGTGTGGAGGAGAAGATGATGGCTGTCAAATTGCCAAAACCGAATGAGATTTGGCATGTCAAATGTGGGCATCTAAATATTAAGGGACTTAAATTACTTAGTCAAAAGAATATTGTATTTGGTTTACCAAATATTTAGGAAATTGGTCTATGTGAAGGCTACATTTATGGCAAACAAACAAAACTGGCATTTTCCAAACAACATGGAATTAGAGCAACTCAAGTGCTTGAATTAGTTCACACAGATTTACATGGACCAATGGAGACTGTGTCTCTTGGAGGTAGCAAGTTTTTTCTATTATTTATTGATGATTTCAGTTGAATGTCATGGGTGTTCTTTTTGAAAAACAAAAGTGAGACTTTTGAACTATTTAAAAAGTTTAAAGTCATGACTTAAAGACAAACTGGCATGAAATTGAAGGTTCTCAGGTTAGATCGAGGGGGAGAGTACTAATCAAGAGAGTTCAAGCAATATTGTGAGTAGGAAGGCATTCAACAACAACTGACTGCACCATATACTCCTGAGCAGAATGGTGTCACTAAAAGAAAGAATAGAATAGTGGTGGAATTGGCTAGAAGTATGCTCAAATCAAAGGGGCTACCAAATCAATTTTGGGCTGAAGCTGTTGCGACTGCAGTATACATACCAAATCTATCACCAACCAAAGTAATGCTAAAACAAACTCCTTTTGAAGCATGGTTTAAGAGGAAACCAAGTGTGGGACACCTTAAAGTCTTTGGCTGCATTGGATACACCTTGTTCAGTTCACACAACAAAAGTAAACTGGATCAAAAATAAAAAAAATGCATATTTATTGGGTATTGTATACAATCCAAAGGCTAAAGGTTGTATAACCCAACAAAATGAAAAGTTTGTGGTAAGTAGAAATGTACTATTTGATGAGAATGCAAGCTAGATTTGGTAAGAGAAAACACAAGCTGTAATAGTAGAAGTTTCAATTCAGGATGAGTTTGAAACTGATGAAGATGAGCAACACATATTAAGCTCTAATAATAGCTCAGAATAACCACCAAGAATTTGATCCTGTGATCCTGATTATCCTGCAAGGAAGGTAAGAATAATACAAGAATTAAATGAAACAACTCAAGTGTTGTGTGTTGCAGACCCAACAACATTTGAAGAGGCTATAGAGAAGAAAGAATGGTAGCAAGCAATGAAGAAGGACTGTTAGCAATAGAGCAAAATAAAACATGATAGTTAGTTGAACCTCATCAAGGGTGAAACATAATTGGAATACAATTGGTGTATAAGACGAAGTTTCGAGACAAGTTGTGTGTAGAGAAGTTTGAATCAAAGGGAAGTGTTAGAGTTTGATTCTAAAAAGTCAAACCTTCAAAAATAGATCTGCAGTATTTCAACTAGGTTAGTGGGTTATTGGGTTAGTAGGTTTGCACATTTAGTGCTGTTTGTTAGGCGTTTGTTAAGCCTACACTAAGCTATTTAAGTGTGTAATTTGCTTGTGATTAATTAACGAAATTTGCAGTTTATTTTTTATTTTTTCTGGTAACGCAACCAGGCTTTTCGTCGTCTTCCACCTTAGGGTTTTGCTTCTAAACCCTAACAGAGTAACCAATAGAAGTTGGGGGCCCCTGGGGCCTAGCAGCCCTCGCCTAGGAGTTCTTCTATGGTTAGAGGCAAGTGCAACTCAAACTTGACTCACAACGTTGACTAGTTGCTTCGCTTCCTACTTATGAATATAAGAGGGCGCATGAGAGCGAAAAAACTTCCCCAATGGAGATCTCTTTTTCTTAAGTGAAGCCCTGAGTTCGTCTATCAAATCGCCTCTTAAAAGGCATGAAGTTAGGGAGAAAAAGAAAAGCAAAAATGGTAGTGAGATCATTGAAGAAGGGGTGATCCACCTAGGGTTTCTAAAGAAGAAAGAGCAACCCAGGAGGGGGCCGACTATGCCTCTCGATTGGAGGGGCCAGCCACTTTGAATTGATTGAGCTTAGCATTAGAACTCTAGAGAAGGAAGAAAGATTTGAATCCCAGCCATAGCCATAACTAAATGAACCCATCCAACACTATGGGTTGAACACCAAGTCAGTGAAAAACCCCATATTTCCCCCCCCCCCCCCATTCTGGAGCATCTGAATCTGAAGGAAAGCAATGTGACTGATATTGAAGGAAGAGAAGGAACTACCAGATCTTTCGACACTGGCACTACCGAGATGAAACCTTCATCTTCTTGTAGGGCCTTCATTATTGGACTCGAACAAGGCAGCCATTTATAGCTGCATAAATCACTACAATTTGTTTTTCAATTGGGAGTGGTGAATATTGTTGTTGTTAGGCACCTTTTTTTTCGTCTGAGGCCCCCTTTGGGGATCTTCTTGAAATCAAATATGTATCTCAAAGCAACATTTCCTTATGTTATAAATTAAACATAAAGCCTTGCGAGGAACGGCATTCGACAAATTTCTGAGCACATTAGGTACAACTCATGACGACCAATAATCATATCTTGAGTTGGTATGCAAACGCGACCAATGATTGCAAGAACTCTATTCACACAGCATAAGAGGAACTCGCTTGGAGCAAAGCGAATCAACGCAATCCAAAAATGGCGAAGGGAGGAAAGTGGCAAGCGGAGGGTGTTTTGCACTGCTGAGACACTCTTTTGCCTCGTCTTACAGACAAAAGAGAATAGGGATCCAATTCTAGATCGGCTTGCTAAACTAAATGGGGCCTACCTCACTCCATTCTTCCAAGCAAAGTATCCGCATGCAAGGAAAGTAGTGATTATCCTTCCTTATCCTTAAATGAATATGAATACGTAGAAAGATGCCAAAGTCAAAAAGAGATTCTGTGCATCTTCGACAAGTCTGATTTTAATTCTTCATAATTTATGTAATTTAAAAAAGAATACCACTATAAAAAAATTATTTTTTCCTGCAATCTTCTTCAACAATAAATTTTTTTGTTCAACTGAAAGCATAAAAAAGTAACATCTAACTTGTGGGTTATATTCCTCATTTATGTTCATAATTCAATACCTTTCCATTTAAACAATATCAATAAGCAAAACTTGAAAAGTGCACCAATTATTTTATGTAAAATTATCCAAAAATCCTTATTCAAAGTAAATATTTTATATATAAAGTAAAATTAGATAAAGGAAACGATGATCGAAGATTGTTTTCAAGCATATAAGACATTTAAATATCAGAAAAAAAGTCATTAGTTGATTAGGACCATGCATGAGGAAAGGCCAAAGTTGGCATCATAATAAGGCTTCTCCTTATTTTCCCAAGAAAAACTTTAATAGCAGAGTTGGCCATAAAGATTATTTTTGGGATTAGTTTAACATTTCAATTATTTTTTTGTTAATTTTTTCAATTTCTTTAATCGAACAATGGTGACAAAATCTTCTTTTTCGTTTTACAAAATGTTTAATGGCAACACCTTCTAACGATCCGTTAAATGGTCGTCTTTTTTAATTTTTTCCTTTTATCTGACTTTATGAAGATAAAAAACAAAGCACTGTAAAATTCTAGCAGAAAAACAAAAATTTTAACAAATATTCAACATATTCTTGTAGTTAAAAAAATAAGTTATTTATATTTTTTGAACTTAAAGTCATCCAAATTACGTTTTGTTATACCTTTTGACTTCTTTATATTCGACATTTATATAAATTCAAATTTATGTAACATCTACTATGTTTTACATGTGAGTTTATAATTTCTAGTAAATAAAAAAAATAATTTATATTATTAAATATTATATATCATATTTTATGATAATAGTTTTAAACCAATCGATATTTAATCCCAACTCAATTTTAGGTTTGTTTGGATCAAAGGTTAATGGTCAAAGTTGTACATAGTCACATAAAACTAAATTTAAAGATTTTTTATGATAAAATAAAATGTTAGACATAGACTAACAATTATATATATGATAATTTCTTTGTTTTTAAAGACTAATTAAATTAAATCTCATGTGACACAAATTATCTAAACAATAGTCCAGTTTTAGATACTCAAGATTTTTAGAGTGACACTATAAAGTCTATTTAAAATCTACATGATTCATGTAATTATATTTTCATAATCAAATAATAAACTCATCATTTTTTTGTATGGCTTAACTAAATATCCCTCAAACAAAAGACACCTCCTTTTCCACCCTCCTCAGTTACCCTAAAGCTACAGCGTCCATCACTTTAGCAACTCTTCTTCTTCCATATATGCAGCAGTCTTTACCCTGTCCATCACTTCAGCAACTCTTCTTCTTCCATATATGCAGCAGTCTTTATGTTGTCCATCACTATTCTTCCCTCTATCATTTCTCCAGAGAGCCTACACACAATGGGGAAGCTCTACCTCTGGGCTCATCTATGACAGGGGAAGTCCCCATGGCAGAAGGATAAGAGAGCACATCTCCATCCGTAAGGAAACTAACGCCTGTTGTATCTCAGATCCAGCTACAATGGAAGTTAGTTGCGACTACGCATCTTCCATCCTTTTATGCATCGACGATAACATCAGCATCCTTGTTTTTTATGAGAACGAGGAGTTGGGCATCAATCGGAAAGCTCTATGGAGTGGGCTTGGAAACATATGTGAGCAAAAGACTTTTTTTTGCTTGGATTGCTTCTTTCTTGGCTCATCGCACTCCGAATAATGCCTGTTTGCATTTGTAAAGAAAGAATTTGAGCATACTTTGGCAAAGGAATATGGCCATTGGTTGATGAGAGGGTCTTTGGACATATCAGTTAGAAAGAATTTCGTCGATTGAATTATGAAGGTGGATTCTTCTTTTCATGATCCCCCTTTTTAGATTATTTTTGTCTTCTTTGACGGTTACAGTTCCTCTATGTTAGTTTTTCTTAGCATATTCTGCACACGATTTAACTTTCAGTTAGCATCAATCTGCTTCTTGTAAAAGATGTAACTGCATTACTTCTTATCTGATTTCTTTTCCCTTCTCAACACTTTTTTTGGCTCCTTTATGGTTGATCGAATGGATTTGGGATGCACATTTGCAGGTTCATTCCTATTACAGCTTTGGGCCTCTAAGTGCCTACTTATCTGTAAATTTTTTGGATCGCTTCCTCTCTGCATATGAGCTCCCAGTAAGAACCATGCCATTTGAGTTTGTTGGTATCTCTATGCCGAATACTTGCACAAATGTCTCATTGCAACTGGTATTTATCTTCTTTCAATCATTAATAATAAAGCAATTTCAATTTGCTTGTGTAGAACGGGAAGGCTTCGATGACCCAATTGCTAAGCATTACCTGCCTATCTTTGGCTGCCAAGGTGGAGGAAACTAATGTCCCCTTATCTCTTGTTCTAAAGGCAAACCTTCTTCTTGAATTCTATTTTTTCTCCTAATTGCCACATTTGACTCAATGCATTATATAGATCGGCAATGCCAAGTAGGTATTTGAGGCAAAGACTATTGAAAATGAAGCTTTTGGTACTGAGCACACTTGAATGGAGAATGCATTATGTGACATCTTTCTCCTTTATGGACTACTCTGTCCATAAGTTTAGAAAAAGCAGTCCCCCAAAACAATCTAAAATCAACCATTACGTTGAGCTCATTTTAAATACATCTAGAGCTTCGTTTGCTTTATTCTGTTGTTATGGAATCATTGGGAAATAAAAAGTGAGCTCTTATAATAATTTTATGTAAACATCAATGCAGAAAATTGTCTTATAGAATTCAAGCCTTTAGAGGCGGCTGCTGCTGGTTCACTTGCTATCTTGGGTAAGGCTAACAATCTGTTAATAGAAAACGTCTTGAACCATTGTGCCTACATGGAGAAGGTAAGCTACTACATTATGTATATTTCAAACGATATATGTTTTGGAATTCTAATTCTTTTGTTTGATGAAGGTCAAAGTAATGAAATGCTATGAAGTAATACAAGACATGTGACTTGTGGATATGAGGAGTTCTTTGGTTTCCAAGGCACCACTAACTGCAGTAGGTGTTCTGGATGTCACATGCTTAAGCTACACTAGTGTAGAAATGACGGCTTGTTCAGGGTCAAATTCTCAGAGTTGTGCAGCAGCAAAGAGGAGAAGGCAGAACAATCCTTCAGTATGAGCATATAAGAGATGTGTGGTCTACCGTTTTGAAGTTATCTTAGTAGTTCAGAGGTCTTTTTAGTTTTTTTTCTAATAGTGTCTTTAGTATGAATGGATATTCTTAAAAAAAACCATGGATGAAGCTCTGCAAAGAAGAAGATCGTTTAACTATAACAAGAGCACGAAATATTAAGCAACATGGTTAGCAGTGACCATGAAAATGAAGCGGTGAAAATAGGCACTAATGAAAGCAGTAAGAGCCGAAGTGATCCCCAGTGTCTAGACACAGATCTACTGACAACGCTCGCTCCTTGTTTACATCTAGTTGTATCGCACTCTATGTAGGCAAATCAAATGTAGGTGATGCTTATTGCACCGCTGGCACTTCTAGAAATGGAACTCAAAACGAAGAACTACGAGAGCGGTCACAATCTTTTTCCTTTTTACATAAACCAATCAAAGAAATGGGTTTCCACATAAATAAACCAGTTCTTCATGTTTTTTATTTGAAGAAACTTCGGAGAAGGCCCCAAAAACAAAACAAAAACAAGGCAGATAAGGATTCTTGGACCCGAGCAGAGCTCAAATTAAAACTAACGCAAAAGAAAACTGTTTTGTAAAAATAGAAACTGGAACAGGAAACTCGTGATGAAGTTTCCATTCTCACGAAAGGAAAGAAAGATGGTTGATTTGATTGAAGTAGGCACAGAACTAGAAAATGCCAACTGATCAGCCGTGGTGCTCACGCACGAGGACTTGGCTTTCGACTCACATCCTCCATGCTCGACAGAGCAGAGCTAGGTTGCATTTGGAAATTCATAAGTCCACACAGCAAACCCAGGCCTCCTACGCTCTTCATATCGTCGACGAAGAATAGGTATCCCCATCCACCCCAGGAAGAGTTTTTTAGCCGTGTAATAGGATATTTCTCCTTAGTATGTTTATACATTATCACATGGGTGGTTCTTCTTGAATAAATATCAAAATCTTCTTTTTCTTTCTTCACTTTTTTTCTTTAATTTTTTCTTCTATTTTTCTTTAATTTCTTCAATTTTTCTCACTCAGTGATTCTGACACAACTAGGATAAAAATAAAGCATTGGGTCAAAGAGACTAGCTTGACTCTCAGAAAATAAAAAAGACAACTTCGAAGGTAATCTATTTTCCATCCCTTTCTTCATTATGTGCATTGCCATTATAATAACAAGAACAAAAACAAAAAGTGGTTTTGTTGGTCTGAAAAGGAAAGAATCACAAAGGAGATCCTCATAACATAAGAAGAATGCCTTGTATAAAGACCAAAAAGTGGCCATTAGTTTAGTTCTCTTTTTGTGTTAGCTTTTAGGCCTTTTGTCTATCAGTGGCTTACAACTCAATTTATATAAATAAAAAAAATAAATTATCTATTTTAATTTCAAACAAATTTTTCCAAAGCTTTTCTTGTATTCGTTATTCATATGCATTATTTTCGGTCATCGAGGAGGCTATGCTTAAGGCATTCAACGTCGGTGATCAATCAGACGGAATCGAATTTTCCATTTTCGACCAATCAAACTGATTTAGCTGAAACAGGGAGGACTGAGTTAGGATCATATGACTCAATCATCGATTTCAATGTCTCCGTATACACTCTCTTTTAGAATTTCATAATCAAGGAAAAGACAGACAAATCTTCAAAAAAAGTACACCCCCTCTTTTTAACACAAGGAAGGTTTTCCTTTAAATGGTACAAGACCAAGAAGTAGAAGCAGACCTCGTCTTGTGTTGGCTTTTGTTCCAATCGTTTCGAGCTGACTCCCGTTGAAGACGTTGCTCAGGTTTGATGGAGACTGAGAAAAAAAGCATCAAATTATGACATTATATCAAATCTAGAGTCTTGGTTCTTCCCAGAATTAGTGTTACTTTTTTATATATATGTGATTTGCAAGTTTTAGATGCTGATGTGGAAAGTTGACTTTACCATTTTCACGTCACTCTCTGACTCTAGGAACCTCCGGATGATTGAAGTTGACCACAAAGTTCAACATCATGATCGGGTCGACAAGGTTAGGCCCTAAACAAATACAAGCGAACAGACTGAGCCCCCACTGATAACTAAGATTGCTCGGGGGTTGGTTCATAAATCAAAGATCAATCCTATTAGAAGGTTCTATCAGAGCTTTCGCGCATTAGACAGTAGTAGAGACCAATCTTGCATTTTAGCAATCATGATCATCTTGAAGATTTGAAAATTTCGAATGAAAATAGTTTTCACTTTTGTTAAAAATAAGATCGAGAGATTTCTTGGTCCATCATGCTATTGTTACTGCTAACCATTTTTGGTCCCAAATCAGAGACAGGTAATCGCTCAGATTAGAGAATTACCAGGTTCGACTTGGAACATTGCTAGGCTCACCTGACAAGACGTATAAGAAAATGAAACAAGATCCCCAGAGGGGCCCCTCGGTCGAGTGGGGACTAGCAAGTTTCAATTCGAGCTTCTACATCTACGCTACTAACTAGATCTTCTGTCATCTCTTCGTTCGGCTAATCAATGGTGGGAATAACCCATCGTTGATAGCCTCCAATAATAAATAGAATAATATAAATATATTTTCAAAACCGAAAATAAAAATAACAGAAATAATTCCCAAGAATATCTCCGACAATCTACTTTCCATTTTAGTCTGCAAAGGGAAAGAGGGATCGTATTGTCATCAAGTTCCCCCTTCTGAGGTTGATTTTGGAAAGATCACTTTAATGCTATTTTAGAAAATGATACCTGATAAATCCATCGTCAATTATTTCTTAATTCAATAGATTTACATAAAAAACAAAAAGTAAAGCAAGAAAAAAAGATTCTAAAATTTATTCAAAACTAATATTGGACAACTTGCCTAAAGAGTCTCACTTTTCATATGAAGAGCCTCCCACATGTCCAGTTTGCATAAAACTGTGCTGTTGGGGGCAATTCAGAAGTCGAAGTCAATTATGAATTGATTCCTTGGGAAAGACCCCAAAATCAAATCTATTTTTGTGCATCTTATGGTTGAGAAATTAGACTTGGGATTAGCTACTTATCCATGGTTTTTGAAAGACCGTTGAATCCGTTTTTTATTATTTTTATTTTATTTTCTGATTCTGATTTTTTTCTAAAATTTAGCTTTCATTTATAATTTAAAATTAGCTAAACATTTTATTCGAACAAATGTAGACCTAGAACGGATGATTTTGTGCCGAGGAAGGAAAAATGAGTAGTTTATGCTTTAGTAGCTATCGTTTCATTGGCTCTTTCTCTTTGAATCAGATCTCAATTTTAGCTATGATTTTAGAGGGGGCCAACTCGGGTCCCAGGTTTTGATCGATATATAACAGATAGAAAGAAAGCTCATAAGTAGTTCTATTGAAACTATAGAACTATTGATAAATGAATTCCAAGACTCAAACCATAGGTTCACCTTTGTAGGTTTTAGGTAAACGTACAAAAAAAACATTACAACTATCCCCAAAGGGGACCCTATTTGATCAGATCATAATTTCTCTAACCGAAAGTTCACAACTTCAAAAGAGGTTGAGATTTTGAGGTCCTCAGAATCACATGAGGTGTCTTTAGAGGTTTTAAAGGACTATTTCAAGGGAAGAACAAACTAGAGAAGTAGAGAAGAAAGAAATACATAGTTTTGCGATTGATGGTTCTATTTCAATATAGTTTTAAGAAAGGTTATTTGTTAATGCTCCTCTTTTCTTTTGTGCTTATGCTATGAGGAAAGCTGAAATGCTGTCATATTCTGACTACCCTACTTTTAGAATGTTTGAATCTTTCTTTGCTTCATGAAGTAAAGGCTGATATCTGATGTTCCTCTCAGATATCTTGACTCCTACAGAGGCTGGTGCAAGGTGTGCCTCGTAGAATGCTTTTGAAACAGCAGAAGATTCAGGGAAGAAAAGGGGATCGGTGTACAATAAGAATCAGTTCTTTATATTGTGCCCCCTCAAGAGGTACAACACAAGGAGAAGAAAACGTGACTTCCAAATTAGGGATGATAATTAAAATCGAAACTAAGACTTCCAAAAACATCGTAAGCTAAACCTATGCGTTCAACTGTGAACATGAAAAACCCAAAAGCTCTACCCTTCCAGTCAAGAATTGGGGCCTCACAATCACTTGAAAAACCCAAAACTGGGACTTTCAAGCAATGGAAAAACTCCTACATACACAGCAGTAGGGTTTGAATGAAGGTGCTGGAAAGAATACATGCAATATTCTCCTACTACTCCAATATAGGTTTTTGCAAGAGTCAGAGGATCCATAGTACCTACAGCTTATTGGACTTCATATTCCTTATTTTGGCAAGCAGGGGTAAGGGATCTCTTTTTTGCAACGAAACAAAATCTGCTCTTCAGATTGGAGCCGTCATAGGGGCCATCTTTAGGAAGTACATGATCCTCCATGCCCTAATGGCTAGAAGCAAAGGATTGAGCTTGCGGTCTTCACCACTATAGCATCATGCATTTTAGTCGAGTATAAAGGTTGGTCCCAATACCTACTTTGGTGGCCGGTAATTCTCCAGGTATCATCACAGCGTATTCGATCAAAGAGATATAACAAATTTGCTCTTAACCATGCCAAAGTGTAATTTATAATTATAATCCCACAAATTTCATTCTTAAGAACATATTGTTTTTGTGAATTCTAATTGTAATTCAAATTTAACCAAGATCTCAATATAAGGGCCTCATACTTTAGCGATCGATCAGCAATTGAAGAGTTCTTAACTAATAAGATTCTTTCAATGTCTCATTTCTTGAACCATGTACGCAATTTATGGCCTTGTTTTTGCTTGCTGCACTTATTCCTTTTGCAATCCTCCTAGGGTTTCAAAAGAAGAAAGAGCCAAACACTTGAAACAATGTGGAATTCTACCACGGCGTGAATCCCCACTCTTCTGTGGCCAGGGCCAGGGAACTAGAATAGGCTGGCTGAGCTGTAGGTCACGTGACCTGCACCAAAAAGGATTTTTTCTTGAGGAAATGGGTTCCCCTCTCATTTGGGATTGACTTCGAAAGCATCTACAAAAGAGAAAAAGCATTTCTAAGGCTTATGCTGAATATCTTTCCCTCACAGAAAACTAAAACCGGCTCACACCGCTGAGTAGTGTCATTACTTCCCTCCTATGAATATATGGGAACACTTCCTCGCAAATCCTATATTTGATATCTCCATATGATACCCCCCAATTCATGTGCACCAGGAATGCAGAAGTGTTGGAGTCTTGAGTTTTTGTCGAGTACCTGCTTTCATGACTCTTGTTTTCCTGATGCTTGAATCCATCGTTTGGGCTCATAACAAATGAAAAGTTAATGGGAGCCTTTCAGGCTCCTTCCCCCCCCCCCCCCCCCCCCCACCCCCAAACAAACTGTACATGAGAGTTTCCCTCATATTAGAAGATTAAGGAAGTCAAACTAGAAGGAGGCCTTGACCTAGTTTGGAAGGCCCTTATGAAGACAATGTCAATAAAAGATAGATAGATGTTATCTATCTTTCGATTTTGATATATTGATCTATTTTTGTAACTTGGAGAGAAGCGAAGACATGTACTCAATTTGAATCTTTCTCTAGTCTAAAGAATCTCCGGAGGGGGCACAGTATGGGCTTTGAATCTGGATAGATCTTTTGGGTCATCTTTTAGTCCTCCGTTAAGGCCTTTTCTTGCCTCAGCTGGACCCCCAACCAGGTCTCCCGATTGGGGTGATATCGTGGAAATAAAAAATGGAATGGAAAAGCCTCTGTTTCGATTCTATACCTACGAGGGGCCCTGAACAAGAGGGTGGCCTGGCCCCCCAAATTTTGGGTCCCTAGTAGTGCCTTTAAAATCCAAGGTCTATACTAAAAAGAGAATGCAACAGCTCCATCTTCCATCGGCCTTTAGTACAATCAAGCGCACACGAGGAGGATTCATCTTTCGTTCCGTCGATTGTTTGAACAAAGCGAGTCGGGCCTCAGAGCTAGACCGACTACTCCAATAACACTCATCCATAGACTCAAAATAGTAATTCAAAAAATATTGGGTTTTATGATCAATGGTGTTTTCTCATAGATCTGCGAGAGCAACACTAATGTATAGAATGCTCGGGCTAGTGCGAGAGGAACTTTCCCGTGCTAAAAGACCTCCCTGTGGCTGACCGAGGCTCAATCTAGGAAACTAGATAATCTATTTAATTGGATTCCAATTCCAGTCAAATTCCTTTGATTCTCATTGGATTGGATAATGTCAAGAAGTATTGTTCTTTGGGTGAATCGAGTTCTCACAATCATTTATTGCGTAAGCTGAGATGGGAATTCCAATATCAGGTTTCCCTTTCCAAAAGTAACTCATAAATGGAAATTTAAAAAAAATGAACAAAAGGCTTCAAAAATCAAGAAAGCAAGGCTCTCCCAAGACATGTGTTGCATATGAATCCCTTTTTAACATGGATCAAACAAAAAGTGATTGCTGAAAGAAAGAAGCCTTTTTTTCAAATGTATAGGAATTTGTGAAGCCCAACATGTTTGAAAAATGGGAGAATGTTCTTTTGGCCTCTTTGTGTTCACCTACAACATCACACAAGATAAATGTTCCATGCAAATCCTAAATTGACTTAAGTTCATCCCGAATACAATATTTTTATATTTTTCGAATCCAATATTTTCATATTTTTTGGGTCTGATATTTTCATATTTTCAAAATTGGATCCCCTCAATTGGTCTTTTTTCATGAAGACAAGACAACCAGGTAAATGACAAAACATATAGAATTATGGTATAACTTTATTAGAGAGCATGTAAAAAAAGATAATTTAGTTGTGATTTGTGCCATCGTTTACATAAATAGTTGATATTGGTACTGAGCCATTGACTATCGAAGTGTTCGTTAACCTTATATTAAGGTTAGGTGTCATTAAACCCTTTGAATTATTACAAAAGAAGGAGAGAACTGAGCTTGAGAATTATGGGTGATGTTAAGCTAGAATTCAAGAGGAGTATATATGCTATCATATAAGCTAGATACCATAATGTTCAATATTAAATAATTTAATTCTTCCATTAATGTTATTTTTTCATTTATCTTTAGTTTTATAATCCTCAAGAGGGAAATTGTTATACCTTTTAATATGATGATCACAAAATAAAGCCTAAGTATTTACTAATACTTTATTGAACTTAGTATTGTTTTATTTAGATCTTATGGAGTATTCCAACAGTCTCGATTTGTTTGAGTAAGAACTATAACATAAATATTGAATAAAATTTGATGGCTTAATCTACTAACATAGGAGCCAAAGACAATGGTCTTTATAGAGTGGCTAATAAAAAAACTACATTTCTAATTTTTTATGATTAACATGTTAAACTTTTAATTGTTTCATAATTTTGGCCAATAGGGTTATCATCTTTTATGCATATTTGACTTTGGTTCAAGTTATGTTTTAATTGAAAGCATTTGAGTTCTTAAAAATCTTATAAATATTAAAATTTTTATTATATATAAATTTTTATTATTATAATAATAATACATTTTCCTAAGCACTCTCAACCATTAACCCCAAAAGGCTAAGGTCAAATAGAATGTAGCACCTCGGGGCAATGCTTTGGGGACCCCTGCAAGCTAGGAACCTGATCGAATATGAAATGAGTCAAGCCCAAGTATCGATCAAGTTAGGTTACTATTGCGGTTGCTTGGATTATTTGCTGAAGGCATTACTTAAGAATAGACTTAGGTAGAAAGAGTCATTACAGATTCTTTAATAAATTTAGGAAAATTGAGTTACATTAGACTAGTACACGCCCATTAATGACTCGGGTCAGGACTTCTTAAGAACACATAGGGGTAGCCAACCCATTAGGCTGATCGTAATATATAGTTGATCCACTATAAGCACAAAATACTTCAATTAATTTTCAATGTGAGATAAGAAAAAGCTATTACCAAAATTGACATTTTCACACTGACTCATCATGCATTTTGAAGATCAAGTAGTCACAATCACACTCGTATTAATAAATAGTTAACATTCTTCAGCTACTTATCTAGAATAGTTGACTGAATGATTTAGAGTCTCTTTACCTATGTGAATAGTAATCTGATCATCATTACTATCCATCCAACTTTTCAATCCAACTCTTTAAATCTCATCTTGTAGTGATTAAATCAAGACCCTTTATCATTTTAGTGGATCCGATGCTTACCACTCCATTCGCTTAATTGGACGATAGTTGTGCCATTATCTCATTCTTTTAATTGTGGCTTTCTAAAAACTAGATTTTAGTTGTTGTGTGAGTTATTTTTTGAGTTTTTTATTTTATTTATAAATATGAATCATTTACCAGATCTTAAAACAATTGAATAAAAACAGGAAATTTTCATACAGTCAAACCGAAGTTCAAACTATGAGCAATGCATTTTTATCTAATTATAAAAGTTATGGATTTTTGTCGATCTCCATTTCTCCCACATTCCTTTATAATATTTTCAGAATTTCACAAATAGTTATATCCATATATTTAATCAATTGACCATGCTAGAATTGTAAATTTTAAAGATGTATAGATTTTTGTAAGCAAAAATTTTAAATTTTAAAATTTTTTCATATAGCCTGAATTTCTCAAATTTTAGTATCTCATTAGAGCACCAATATATATTTGTTTTAACTCTACTAGCTTTGAAAAATGGAACAGTTATTAGATGCCTGATAAGGGATTGAGCGTGGATATAAGCACTTGTTTTAGTCGAACCACTTAAGAATCTTTTGTGCATTTTGTTTATTATTAAGAAATTTTAATTTATTTATAAATTTTATAAAGAAAAGCTTAATTTTAAGCTCACAATTTTTTTCTTAAATTTTTGGAATAAAAAAAATTTGTTAAACACACAATCCAACTCTCTTATTATCCATTTTTCAGCAAAAAAACATTTAGTCTCTTGAACAGGCTATAATCCTTTCCATTCTAATTCCACAAATTGTTATATCCATATATTTAATCAATTGACTTGTGGTTTTGACATTAATGTCCTTCTAGTGTTGTTCACTTATCATATCTACAAGTAAAGAAAAATAATCAATTAGTATGCTACTTAATTATGTTATTAAAATCAAAAATCATAAAGAATAGCTCATCGAAACAATAACCTCTTTTGGTCATCATATAAAAATCTTCTAATTCTATGGAATAAATCTTTGCTAAGAAGCTTTGTCAAGGTTCTAGCTTCTTGCATGTTGTTAGCAACAAATTATACGTCAATTATATTTCAATCTACATAGTCGATGATGAAATGTTGCTTAAAATCAATTTTTAAATCGAACAGTACTTTATAACACTTTTAGTTCAGAAAAAAACATTCAAATTGCCATATTTTTGGGAAATTGTTTGTAAATGTAATGCCAGATCTCCTAATTTCTTTTTAAAACAAAAACAGTTTTTACTAGAAATCCTCCTAATGTTATATATTGTGGTTCATTTTTTCTAAAACAATAGTTTCGTATTTGTTTGCTAGATCAATAGTTTAAGAGGTATAAAAAATGATTAAATACCTAAAATGCTTTTCTTATGTAAAGAACATACATAATCTTTGTAGCCATATTGTTTGAGATCATGACTATGACAATTTTGGGATACCAAAACCTTAACAACTTTGCTTCAAGCAATTATAAAAATATTCTTTTTATAACTTCTAGATGGAAGTCCTTGGGGTTTGATTGAAATTGATCAAAAAAGTGAGACACCAAAAGCTATGTCAAGTGTTTTAATAGTCAAGTAAAGAATGTGTCATTTCTAGGTATACCTTGAAATCTAATTGTTTTCCTTTCTCATGTTTTTTCAATAGTAAGGTGGGGACTCTTGAAAGTAGAAATTCATTTGATGTTCTTATGTTTACACAATTTTAACACCTTATTTTTATGCTTGATTTTGGATACAAGGTTACTTTTCTTATCCTCCTTAGCTTTCAACCAAAAGAAATATGTAACCTCACACATTATGTTCAAGTTGAATCAAACACCTTTATGCTCACCAAATCATTCACATAAGTCCAAGTTAGTTGAACCAAATATGATATTGTTTATATAATCCTCAATTAGAAGAAGTTCAATAGCATAGTTCATGATGAACAAAGTCTTATCTACATTCCAATCCTAAAATAATGTTTGATTAGAAAACTTCTAAGTATGTTCATAATAGGATCTTTGTTCTTGTTGCAATTCATATGATTCTTTTATTAGCTTATGCACATAATTTTGATGAAGAAAATGTTGAATGTAGTCCCATTATCCTACATACACTTTCTCCTAAATAACAACATTTAAGAAAGTGCTCTTAACATCTGTTTGGTATACTTTAAATGACTTATATTAAGAAAAAGGTAAAAATGACCTTGTTGCCTTCAACCTTACCATTGGTTCAAGTATTCCTTCTAAGTTTAGCCCTACTTATTATAACACTTTACCACTAGTCTTTCCTTATTTTGAATGGTAACCACGTTGTTATTTACATTTTATTTTAGAGTGCCCACTCTTTTCCATAATAATATGGTCACTTGGAATGTCTGTTGATTCCAAAACATTCACTCTAAAAAAAAAGTTGAAACCATCCAACATGGCCAATTAAAAAATTCTTTCCTCAAGGTTTCACTTGTATTTTTAGGTACAAATTTAGAAATAGATGCACCATATATAATTTCTTTTTAAAGAGAGGCATTAGTTTGTACTCCAACAGAGAGGTCACTTAAGGTTACATCTCTAAAGTGATTTTCATTCTATGTTAACAACTTTGGTGCAACTGTTTTCTTATTTTTTATGTTTTAACATCTAATTTAGATGATTTATTGAATATCAAGGATACTTTTCTCGTCCTAGTTAATTTTCATTCAATAAAATAGGAAACCTCACTTATTATGTTCATCTCAAATCTGACCCCTACATACTTAACAATTAATTCATGTAAGTCACAATTTGTTGTTCCAAATGTGCCATCTTCCAAGTAATGTTGGACTAGAAAAAGTTCATCAACACAATCCTTGTTGAACAAAATTCTATCTATATTCCCAACCTAAAATATTGTTTGAGCAGAAATCCACATAGTTTTTCATTCCATGATCTTTATTTTTCTACAAATTTTACTTTTCCAAAGTCTTTTATGTCTTGTAAGTCTACCTCTTTGTTTGGATGCATAATTTCATCAAAAACTACTTGAGTAGATTCCATTACAACTAAGTTTCCTTATTAAATAGGTTATGGGTTTATCTATTTGAAAAATATTATGAAGAAATGGCATCCATTGTCTTTGTTTCTAATCTCTAATTCCTATTTACTTATTGATGTAACTCTACTATCACAATATGCCTAAGTTTTCATATTTTGGTTTCTTGTATTGAAAAGTACATATAATATGTTATTCATATTAGTTTCATAATAAATCTATTTAGACATTCTGATTATCAAAGTGGCTTAACTATTATGGCATTCTGATTTTGAGTTCCTATATTACCAAAGAAAAAGTAAAAGTAGCTGCTAAAGTTTTAGTAAGGAGATAAAAATTGTTAGGTATGTAAAATAAAGGAATATTAGTATAATTTAATGATATTTGCTATATCCATATCAAATATAATTAACTTTACTACATTTGTCATTATGGTATATTGATATTAAGAAGTTCTTATCTTAAGCTAGCTTATCGATGTGAGGAAGATTAAAAGCAAAATATTTTGGGTAGAGACATTTAATTAGAATTAATTGAAAATGAGGTTTTCTATAATAAAGATTAATATTTTAGCTATTAATAAAACATTTTTTTTGTAAAAACAAATAGGTCAGATATATGTTAACAACATAGTAAGGCTCATGCAATAGGGCAAGGACTATTATATTACATAAGGATTCCAAACTTGCATCATACTTTTTTAAAAGGTTGTGCAAAGCATATTAAAAGAAACTAATGTTTAACACAACATTTTTGACTAAAATAGAAGTCAATGAAAGAGAATATTTAAAACAATTAAGAAAATGTTTAGTCCATCAAAATTAGGTTTCTTATGTAATTAGGATAAGTATTTGACTTTTAATTAATTTTCTTATGATAATAATTATTATCTAGCATAGATATGACACCTTATAATGTTTTATATAATATATTTTTGATATTATCATTATGCTGATATTAACAATTTGATAGTACCCTTCTTGATATAGATATGTTTTTAGAAACTATTAAGAAGATCCACTCAAACGATGCATGAATCAATAAAGAAATTGTTTACTCCATGGAACTTTTGATAAGAAAATAAAGAAAGTAGATTGTTAGGAAGAGCATCATGTATTGTTATAGGCAAGCTCAATAAAATGCATTATAATGTTTGCAAAATGAGGATAACTAACGAAAAGGAATTTTTTTCTTTTATAAATTATTGAAATAAATTGTTACATTACTTACAATATAGTTTTGTCATTATCATTAATCAGGGAGCATACTATTTTTTTCTCTTAGTTTTAATAAAATTTGTTGCTAATACTACTTGTATATTTAAACATGATCAAAGTAGCATGATGGTGTATCCTTGATTATTTTATAAGGAAAGGTCAATGGGGTTCATAACATGGGAATTCAAAAAAACAAAGAAGGGGAGCATGCCATGTTGAATCTATAATGGATAAGTTATAGTAACTAGTAGGTACTTGGGAAGTAGAGGAAGAGTTTGTTTGGTGGCATCCCAATATTGTTTGAACTTCAATGATTAAATTCTTATATGATAGGAAGTTTACAAAAGATTCAATAAACTTCAAAATTTTTTTAATATTTGTTGAATAAATGTAAGTGCATTTAAAATTTATTTTAAATGTGATTAAATGAAATTTTCATATGTATATTTTTTTATAATATCACAAAGACTACTATTTGAAAGAACTAACAATATAAATGAGAAGTCAAATATGGCAAAACAAATGAAAATGAAGACTAAATAATAATTTTTCTTCAAATTGAAATGGATATGGCATTAAAAATACCAAAAGCTTTTAAAAAAATATTAATTTATTTCTAGGGGAATTTTTAAAGGCAAAATAATAAAAGTGCCAAATGATTTTAGAAATATATGAATCATTTACTTAAATAAACAACACTTGGAGTATTATTTTTATGGAATTTGTTGAAAACTTTTAGAAGTCATTTTTAATAGAATGTGTGGGAAATTGTAATCTTTTATAAGGTTTTAGTCTCAATGGTATCTAATATAATAAAAATTATGTACTAAATGAGGAGAATTATGAAAGGAAAGCAACTAATAACAAATATATTATAGTTAGGACTGAAATAAAAAACTATTATAAAGGATAGGAAGAGGGAGGCAAATTAGATAATTATGAAGATTCCTTTAAGGAAGGAGAAGGAACAAGTTTTAGGATTATATGATGCTTTTTTGATGAAGAAACCAAAAGTGTTATAGAAAGGAAACTATCACTATCAAATGATAGTTGATAGTTTTATGATAATTCATAAAGTATTTGATGGTTCAACGTATTATGTTGTTGACCCCTAGTTAGGGTATTTTATAATAACAAATGCTAAGAATTATTAATGAATTTCTTAAAGATAATTTGTAAATTTTAGAAAACTAATGCATGTGTTCATAAGAGAATTTAAAAAAGAAGAGGACTTATGGTTTGAATTTAACAATGGCATTTCTTTTAAATTTAGTTTTAGCTATTCCAATTTTTTTTAATAGATATTAATCTTTATTTAAATCACTCATACAAGGTAAAAAAATTTGGCCTTATTTAAATTAATCATCTTAAAAAGTATTAGGATTCTAAAATCTTGATCTTATCTTTATCATCCAAGAATCATTTATTCTTATTGTAGCTTTGAAAACTCTCTTTCCAAAACTTGTTGCAAATAGCATATTTTAATTATAAAAATAAATTTGTAAAAAAATAATGATATAATTTAAACTACACAAATACATATTACTAAAAAGGGCAAAATGTCTTAGTTGGAACACAACGCTTGAATACAGCTAATAACATTTATCATATTCTTAAAATAACTCTCAGATTATCAAACAATTTTGATTCATTCATAACTTAAGAATCCAAACATAACTTACATCTAGAGCATAGTAAGTGGTAGACAAACAAAAAAAAATTCAAAATATTCAATGTAAGAAAGATCTAATAAAACCATAATAATTAATCATTTATTCAATGTAAGACTAAAAAAACTTGTATCCATTTATGGTTGTACTGAAAATTTTTGGAGTGCTTTTGCTATCCAATCACAATTATGTGGTCGAATGATTCTAATATCATCCACTTTCAAAAAAACTTTTTTAGATCCTCATACACAATCATATAAATTTGAGATCTCACAATCCATGTTTTATCTGCAATGAAGAGCTAAATCTAATAGTCAAATCATAATTTAAATTTATCGGTTCAAATGAAATCATAATTTCTAAATAGTTCTTTTAATCTTATCCATCCAACTGGGAAGTTTTCACAATCAAATAGTTTAGGAGCCCTCTGATCGAGTGCTTTTATGTAGTGAGTCTTTTTTGTTGTTTGGATTTTTATAATTTACTAATTAAAAACTATGGTGGATATTTCAATTTAAATAACAATAATAGTTAGTTCACTTTGTAAGTGCTTTTAGCCATTAAAATTGTTTATAGATAAGTGAATTCCTGAACAAGATAGACTGGTAAAAGTTTTACAAAATCTGAAGATAAGATTTGAAGTCTTGATATTCAAACAATTAGTTTTCATTGCTCATTGACATTTTCTTATGGAACATGCTTCAATCAAAAATTAATAATCTCTACTTAATTCTCAAATAAGCTAACTTCTCAATTTTTTAATAATAATTGATTCAATTAAAACACTTATTTCTCAATAAGCTTTTATCATGCATAAGATTTTTTTAATTAATTCACATTTTGTGTCATTGAATTATTTTATTCTATTACCATGTTTATTATGGTGTATGATCGTAGTGGTGTTTGTCTATTTTTTGTTATGAGGATTTAGCCCTTTTGGAAGCATGTTTTATATGAATAAGAATAGTATCTTAATTACATCTAAATGTGTTGGAGCTAAAATGGTCTTCGTTCCCAAATCTAATACTTAAAATAAAATATTATGCATTGCAACATTGATCAATTAATTCTAACTACAATAATACACACATTCACACATGCACACACACGCACACACACACACACACATACATATAGATATATATATATATATATATTACAAATGAGATTTCAAAAATTATGTTTAGAAAATAAAAATAAAAATAAATAAATAAAAAAGTAAAAAAAATCCTAAAACTTTAAGTTTTTGTAATGATCTTCCAAACAAAAAAGTTGTAGATGAATTATGATTGGTGTTACACCTTAAACTTTCATAAGCATACTCCATTGTAACAAATATTTAGTCATGCATTACACAAGATAGCATAAATAACAAATTTTGGTAATAGTTAGAAAGACAGAATTAAAAATATTTGAAAGAAATTATGCAAGTCTTAGATCAATAGATATAGGTATAATTTGACTTAAATAAATTGATTAGTTGGTTGATAATTTCAAAAAATTATAAATTTGTGAACAATTTATTAAAGATAGATTAACTCTTTTTAAGTGATGACAAAGTGGGGAGAATAGAAAGTGAAAGATTACAATGAGCATAAATTATAGGGGAACATTAATCTAGTCCGGTGTACATGTAAAGGAGCTTATCTTTAATAGTTGTGCATTTTATTTTTAAAAATAATTTATACTTTAATGAATTTTGTTAAAAGTTATGTTTTCATCAGGAAAAAGAGGCTGTTGTTTTGACCCATTGTCCTGATGCTTTGTTTGATGATTATAAAATCTAAGTATTATTAATGAATTTTCTTAAATAAATTTTAAATTTTAGATAATTGATACCTTTATTCAAGGTAAACATTGAAAAGAAAGAAGAGCAAAGGTGAAATTTTGTGATGATCATTTTGGTTGGATTAACAAATACTAAGAAATATTTTGAATTTAATTTTAGATATTATAATTTTATTTTTATTAGAATGTTAAGCTTAATTAAAATCACTCTTTTAATGGCCAATAAAAAAAATTTTATTTAAATTAATCATTTTATAAACAATATTAGGATTTTAAAATCTTAATCAAAAGTAAACCATCTAAAGAATTATTTTATTCTTAATAATATAAATAAAATTTTTATATAAATAAATTTTTTAAAAAAGTGTATTATAATTGTAATAATTGATTAGTTAAAAATAAAAATATAATTAAAATATAAATTAAAAAAACTTATTATTAATAATAATCAAAAGTGTTCGATTAGAGCATATCTTCTAAATATGTGTAGCTGGGTTTATTAGATTGATAAAATAACACCAAAACTCATAAAAAACTTTTGGTCCAATACATAACTCAAAAATCCAAATTTAATATAGTATGAATGTGTTAGCAATAAAGGAAATCACTTTAGAGTGAACCAGGGGTTTACTAAGCCCAAAAAATGCACTTATTATGTGGCATAAGAAAATTCTTATAAAGTAATAACAATCCAATTTAGGACTGAAATGTGTAACCATTTTGCATGACTATACTCAAAATTATTAGGGCAATTCGATCATCTAATCATGCAATTATGTAATCAAATTATCATAATCTTATTTTCCTTTTAAAAGCATCGAATTAGATTCATTGTTCGATAATGCAATTTCGTAATCGAACACCCTCATTTTATCCATGCATAAGAGAAAAAAATCTTGTCATTATATCACAATTTAGATCAACTAATCTAGATCAAATAGTGCCTTTTTAATCCAAGCCATTTGATCATGTTTGTTTCAAGATCAAATAATTTAGGAGCCTTTAGATCGAGTGGTTCTTGTGTTATGGCTTTTTTATTTGAAGACATTTGGATTTTCATAATTTATTCGTAATTAGTAATTGATAAGTTTGGTAAGTACTTTTTGTAATTAAAAAATGTTTATAAATAAGTCAATTATTGAATAAAATTGATTGATGAATTTTTAACAAAATTTAAAGAAAAATTTTCAAGTGACGACATTTAAGCCATTAGCACCGAGTGCTCATAATCACATCCATATGCTTTGTACTTCATATATCAAACTAGTAATCTTCACTTTCTTCTCAAATTAGCGAAGTTTTTAATTTTTTTAATTAATTCAATTAAAAAACTTGCACCTCATTCAATATTTTTATGTAAAAATTTTTTTGTATTAATTTTTGTTTTGCAATGCTAAATTTTTTTTAATTTTAGTTTGTTAGGTTGTGAGGCCTTAGTAGTCAATTTCTATTATTTTGTTATTGTAAAGTTTTAACCGACCAATCATTCCACAAAAGAGTTATATTAGTTATTTTTGTTTTTGTTATTTTTTGGTAGGGGTAGATAAATTCTTCATTTTAAGCTAATCACTTGAAAATAATTTGCCTATCATTTTTTATTTATAAAATTTTTTTAATATTTTTTAAAAATTTATTATGAAAAGAAAATCAACATGTTTTAAAATAGAGTAATTTTTTTTAAAAAAAATTTAATATTTACAAAACTCATTTTTAAAGACATACTTATTTTTATTAAAAAAATATATTAAAGAATTATTTTAAATATTTTAAAAGAAAGACAACTTTTTATTCTAAATAATTCACCCCTTCCTTTTTAAATAATACTTCTTAAAGACATATGATGTAGTTTAGATCTATAAGAAGTGGATGAATTGTTATGAATAAAAATTTAAGTGTCTCAAAAAAATACTCAAATAAATTTTTTAAAAGAATTTTATAAAAGTTTTAAGTTTATATTAAAAATATTAGTTTTTTTTAATAAGAATAATTTATATAAAAAACATGAAATACGAAAATTAATGAGAACTAAACTGTACAACAATGATATTTAGGTGATTCTACTTAAACAACTACATCTAATCCCATCAAACTCTATGAAAAAAAGTTATAAAAACCATTTAGCAAAAGCCTTATTGATTAGACCCTCATAAAAGAAACAATTTATGATAGCTTTACAACAAAATCAATTGACAATAAGGGAAAAAAGATTTGGTGACATAAAATGAAAATCAATACAACCAAAATCCTATGGTTAATAAAATGATTAAAGAGACACAACTATCTTAAATAAATCATTTAGAAATAGAGAGAATTAACAACTTAACTGACCTATGAAGAATGCTATAATTAAGAATGTCACGGCTATAATTAAGAATGCATTTTGCATAAACATTCATCAAACCATTTTGTTTAAAACTTCTCTTATTTATAGACTTTTTTAATAGCAAAATGCATTTATTAAACAAGAAAAAGAAGCATTATTGTATTTTATATTTTTTTTAGTTGACAAATTATTGTTTAAATAAAATATTCTAAAGGCTTAAAAAACTAGAAGGGATGTTGCACATGAGTCACTCAATTAGAACAAACTAACACTATTTGTTCAAGAAAACTGCATTTTGAACGAATGAGATTTGATGAGAGTGTTTAGAAAAAGAATTTCATCAAAACTATTAAATTTATGTAAATCTGTTGCCTA
This sequence comes from Vanilla planifolia, assembly GCA_023846275.1. Classification (NCBI taxonomy): domain Eukaryota; kingdom Viridiplantae; phylum Streptophyta; class Magnoliopsida; order Asparagales; family Orchidaceae; genus Vanilla; species Vanilla planifolia. The sequence continues at coordinate 37,577,548 of CM043871.1, forward strand.
TATTTCTTAGGCTTTATAAAAAAGATGGAAGAGATCAAGATCATTTGATCATGAAATGGCATGATTAGAAAGTTCTACTTAGTCCTATTATTTAGAAGCATGTTGTGTAAAAACAAGGCTTAACTTTAGTCCCATATTATGAAAGTGACTAAAGATGTTTTGTATATAAAGCTTACATGATTCTCAATGGAAGCTTATTTTTGGTTGAGTACTCCCTAGTTTGCTCGAAAGGTCATTACTCATACCGTTAGTGATGATTTACAAATTGTATATGTTGATAAGAGAGTATTGAACCATTCTTAGACCATAAAAATATTTGTAGTTGTACTTACAATCAAAATTGACCGACGAGTTTTGGAACTTTCATTCCAAAATGCTTAACGATAGCCAACATGTTTTAGGTGCTGTAAAGACCTTTGGTTCTTTTATTAACAATTAGTATTATTTTAATTAGCATTTTTTTTAAAAATTATTATTATAACTTAATTGTGCATTTTACAAAAGTTATTTAATAAATAATAAGATATGATATAAAGATAAAATGAATTCAAGATAACAAAAAAAGAATTAGTTTTTTAAAACTAAAGATTTTTTTAAAATATTAATTTTAATAAAATTTAACTTTTGTGACTTGTGATAAATATTTAAATCAAGCTTAAAATTTTAATCAAAGTAAAATTAAAGTCCCTAAAATTTAATTCAAAATGTATCTTTTGATAGTTTGTTACTCAAACTAAAATGGTTTTCATAGGATTTTGCTTATGCTGTACTTCTTCAAGTTTTCCCATTAATACAAACATTATCTATCTCAAATTTAAAACTTAACTTCAAAAATTTATTAAAAGTACTTAGTGTTTATTATCAATGAACAAAATATCGTGACAAGAGGTCAATAACACAATAACATTTCTATTTTGATGATAATTAAATATTTAATAAAATTAACAAAAACATAAATTATTTATATAAGGAATATAGAATAGTTAATGATGAACTTCTCTTACATGTATGTCATTACTTGATTAATGCTTTCCTTTAATTTATGATTATTTGTTTGGAATTATTTCAATTTCTATTCTTTTTTTTTACTATCACTTAAAGTTGCTTGATCTAAATTTTGTAAATTATTAATAACCCTTAAACTTTAAGAAATTTCTACAAAATAGTTGATGTAGTTTATTTTTTAAAAAAAACCACTTTGCTCCAATTACACTTCATTGAATATTCTAGCTCACACAACTCTTTTCAAATTGATTTAGTTTATTTTTTTAAGCAATTATAGGAACAAATTATTTATGGTATATTTTATTCTGATTGATTCAAAATTTGTAAAAAAGATTAAGTATTATGATTGTCGGCATACTTTTGTGTTTGATGAATCAAACAATAAATGTTTAACATTTTATTCAAACATGCATATTCACATTGAAACAAGTTTATGTGTAAAGAACAAGTGATTCATTTTTGAGTGTTCTGCAAGCTTCAACAATGGAAGACATGTGCATTAATTTTGTTATGATTTTTTTACTATAAAATAGAATTTTAGCTTATTTTTTTAAGACAATTTTTTAATATTAATTTCAAATTATATTTAGGCTTCCAAATTATTCAAACATCTTCTTGATTTAGCAAATAAAAAAGAATCAATTTTTTAATCTCTCAAAGTTTTTATTAGTTTAAATCTTAAATTATTCATTGATTTAAGAAACATGATTCATCTTTTCAATACTTTTTTCCTAGGTTAAAATCACACTTTTATATTTTTATTAAATTCTTTTATGTTTATTATTAAAAATAAAAGAATGAACTCAAGGATGTAACTCAATAACACGTCAAGTTCACATAACAACAACATATCATTTGAATGAGGATATCATGTGCAAGAGACTTAACCATGTCAGCACGTAGAAATGCAGTGTAAATAGACTCAACTTCTAATCTGTGAGAGTCAAACTATTCAATTTTCTTCCATTTCTTTTGTAAAGAATCTTCTACTTTTTTCCACTCCAAACACAACTTGTTCAAGCATTGAACCTCAGATGTGAACGTATTAATGCTAGCTTTTAGTCCAAAAAGATATTTGGTGTGATTATTGAAAATGAAAAATGAAATTTGCAGTTTATTTTTTATTTCTCTTTGTAACGCAGCCATGTTTTTTTTCATTTTCCTCCTTAGGGTTTTTTCTTCCAAACCCTAACAATTGGTATGAAAGCATGGCTTAGCTTTTTTAATTGCTGTTTTGACGTCTGCTCTAGAAGGAAGAAGCAGAGGAGCCAGGCCACGACAGAAGGAACAAGCAGAGGAGCCAAGCCATTATAGAAGGAAGAAGGAGAGGAGCTAGGCCATGACAAAAGGAAGAAGCAGAGAAATGAAGTGGATCTTTATGTCTCTTGTGCAAAGAGAGACAAGCAATGATAGCATCTACGTAAATGTACATGTGGGCAAGGAGTTATAGTCAATAGCAGTAAGGGAACTAGCATCAACGTCGGCCACGATAGTGTCAGTGTGAAAGTAAAACCCAAGGAAGATGAAGCAATTTGAGAAGGCTGTGAGGAGAAACATGAGGAGAATGACAAGATCCGAGAGCAAGAGGGTGCCAAATCCAGCAGAGAAAGAGTCGGCGGGAGTGAAACTGAGAGCGGACAGCAACGAGTGAAGGACCCTTCGAGGCACGGGGAGAGTGATTGCTGCAGGGGAAAGAATGAAACAGTTTGCAAGATGGGAAAGATTTCAAAGACAAGAAGGCAGGCAGCACGAAACAGTTTGCAAGAAGGGAGAGAATTCGAAGACACGAAGGTGGGCAGTGCGGAAAGCATTTCTAGCAAGGCTCAAGGAAGGCTTGTAGGGAGATTTGGTGGAAGAGCTGCAGAGAACTCCCATTACAATGCAAGAAAGATGTATTGAAAAGAGAAGGCTGGAGATGCTGCGAATCGCCTAGATTTTGTCGATCCAAGAAGTCTTGTAGAGCTGATAAGAGCAAGAGCTGATGCAACCAAGAATATTGATTCTATCTCCTCTCTGGAGCTTGAGAGCAAGAAGTCCTTGAAAAAAAGCAGAGCTTCCAGGTTATGATGTTTATATTTCGTTTGAAGGTCCGAAGGCACTTAGTGTTCTAAAGCAAAAAAAGGGTGCTGGGCCTCAACATAGAGCAATCTTGATTGCAAACAATATTAGAAAAGAAGAGAATGAAGTGAAATTGCATTCAAAGAGGCATGCACACAAAGGAAAGCATTCAAGGAGGGATGCACACAAAGAATATTTTGAAAACTATGATTGAATTGGAGTTGATCAACCAAAGATTGAAACATGTGCTAAAAGAGGAAGCTTTGAATCATGCAAATGGTGACGGAATAAGTCCTGGGCAGCATGCCATTGGAGAAGAAACAGAAGCTTCTACAAAGGACAAAGAACCTTGGTATTCTAATCCTATAGATGGTTGATGCGAGGTTGAGGCAGGTGTGGATTACAAGAGGATGTATGATATCATAGGATGCATGGATGTCGACCTCGATGAACAGGATGAAGAAGGTGACTTCGCCAAAAGGATTGGCCTCATTTACTCTTAGGATTCAACTTGTGCTAAGATTCTAGGAGTTCAGTTAGGATTAGCTTATTGGGACTGAAGATCATATAGAAGATGTTTTGACTAAAGTTAGGTGCAGTGAAGTTTGAATCAAAGGGGAATGTTAGCATTTGATTCAAAACCAATTTGCATTATTTTAGCTGGGTTTGTGGGTTAGCAGGTTGGCATATTTAGTAGGTTAGTGGGTTAGTCGATTGGCATATTTTGTGGTATACGGGGGCCTATTTGTTAGGCAGTCTTTATCCTATTTAAATGTGTAATTTGAGCGGACATGTAATGTGAAGCTGGTAATACTTGCTTGAGTCAATGATCAATGCTTGAAAATAGGGCTTTGGTGCTAGCTTCAATGTTTCTCCTCCTCATATATCTATTAATGGGTTTTCTCCTCATTAGCTCTCAAACTTCCAAAAGAAACTCCCCTTCCTTTCCAAGCACCCAATCTGACTTAGAAGAATAAGCATAATGGCTTAAATTCTTTTCACAATCAATGGCCAAATGGGCTTTCTTCTCAATCTCTATCGACCTAAGTCCCCTTCTTCTTATGTTCACCAGAAAGAGGAAGCAAAATGGACTACTGAAAAATTGAAAATGGATTCAAAGAAAAGGAGAAAGATGGAATTGGAGCTTCTTAGCACCTGACGCTCATCCACCAAGTCTTATTCTACTTTTCTTTTCAATTAGACTATGGAAAGTGTGAACTCTGCATATGTCGCTTTCACGAGGATAGGTTTGGGTCAGAGTAGTTCATTAAAGTCTATCCTTTATCTACAAAACTTCCTTCTTTTCTTCTTTTGACAATAGATGATATGGAGATCCGCTTTGCTTGTCAATTATTGGTGTCATATTCACTTGTCACCAGCATGTCCACATGAATCGAACCAATATATGGAGAGAGGTTTCTTCTCTGATCATGCCACAAAAACTCTTTCATATCCTTATCTAGAAACTATTCTCAAAAGTCCCCCCTCAGCCCTTTGACCTTGCTAAACTTATTAAGCTGAGTGTGATTTAGCTGCTAGGACAATTTTTTTGCTAATCAACTTCCTCTTTGATTATGAATTAGTTGTCGAGTAATAACAGTAGTTGATCACTCTGAGTTAAGGGTAGGGGGAGTGAGTGGAGGCTTCATTCAATGGAGGATACTATAGATAAGTATTCAATTAAGCCTTAGAAACTGTTAGTAATCTTGGGTGGGAGGGTAAAACTCCTACCTTGACTTTGATCTATAATCTGTTATCCAGTCAATCTGCCTTAAGGAGAGAGAGTCTATGCCCCTGCCTTATGAACTGATCGACCTTATGTGGAATAGGTCTTTAGTCTGAAAGTAGAATACCTCAAAAAGGGAGAGAATTTCTTGTTGCTTGGATTAAATGATTCCATTCCACTACTGATGAAGATTTCCCTTTGCTAGAAAACCTTTGGAACAAAGAATCATACTAGTTCATCTCTTTTTTCTAAGTTAAGGCCTTTAGGGACCCCCATAGGGGAACTTTTGACTGTGACTTAGTAGCTAGTCAAGGATTCCCCCTAAGAGGCCTATCTCTGGATCAAGCACATCCCTAAGCCCTATAGTAATAGACTATTTTTGTTAGGCACTCAATAAAAGATAGGGTTGGGAAGCGGGCCTTTGAGGATCTGTTGACTTGAGCTTGAGCGTGGAGCTTATCATCTTGACAGTCCTATTAGTTTTCTTTGAAAAACTTGGCTTGTTCGCTTAACAGGTCCTGGTCACTACTTGTTTGTATCATTATACTTGGATAGTCTTCATATATATCTTATGTATAGATTATCCGATTTCTTAGTTGGTGCTGTTTCAAAATGCCTTGATTTCTTCAACTAAGACAAATGGAAAGCGACAAGCGAATTCATAGAAATTTCCACAGTTGCAAGATTTAATGGTCGAATTAGCCAGAGAGTCCCCAGTTAAACAAGGTAAGGCAAAGAATTTCCTACAACCAGGCTTACTTTTGTGGTTTAGACTTTCCTAGCAAATCATTGGGACCAATCAATGTTCCAGTGAGGAGAATAATTGTTCAAACTTGTAGTAAAGGGAGGTACGTATTCTCAGAAAAGGGATCCAACTCTAGATTATGCTTGCCAAACTAAATGGGGACTGTCTCACTCCACTTTTCTTTAGGTGCGATACATATTACATATGACTAACGAGAAGAGAGCCCAATCCGATGCGAAGTTGGAGCGATTGACTTCTTCAATGAGTTAGCTGTTCCCAACTATGAAAGTTGAAGGCTAAAGCCATTGATTGTTCGAGAAGATAAGGAGCAGGGTAGAACCATGACATCTAGCAATAGCCCCTACCTGTCAATGAAAAAATGGGATTTGAGAGGAACACCTGCTAGCTGATCAGAAAGATTTGGATTGAAAAGAGTTGCTGGTCAAACTTGTTTGGATGAATGGAGTAGGAGTAAGGGGTTGATGGTAAGTGAAAGGAAGCTTATGGGCAAAGTCAAGGGAACAAATGGAGGGGTGGTTTCAAGGTATAGGATAAAGAAAATGATGGTAAGGTTGTGGAAGGGTAGATCTCAGTTTCATAAAGTTGTGAAGGCAATTTGAGCAAGCTAAACTCTTGCAAAGAACACAAAGTAGATAGATTACTTATTTCAAGAGCAATAGTTGATAAAAAAACCTCAATTGTTATCCTTCAAACTTGAGGTGAAAGATTAAAGAAGAATTCTCCACTCCAAAACAAAAACACAAGTAGAACAACAAAATCTTTTCACCCAAGAAGTTTGAAAAACCATATTCAAATAGATTCAAATATGCTAAAGTGGGGTAGTCATATTTGGCAACATTTCTACTTTTCTCATAGTTCAAGCACAAAAGAAAAGAGAAGCAGTTATAAACAAAAGGGGGGTTGGGCCGGGGCCCAATTGATTTTCTTATCATTATTATGAATAGCAATTCTTCTAATACTTCTTTATGTGATCCTACCGATTCTAATGGTTTTGCCCACCCGGTAAGGGAATAGCTAAGAGAATTTTGGATATCAAACCTGTGTCAATCAAATAAGAGGAAACAATGAAGCTGGATGGCGATGTAACTATTGCTGAAGATTCACGAGGGAATTTTAATCAAAGTTTCTTATTCCTAGGCAAGGTGTACATGACTATGTCTTTGTTGTGGGTGACTTTGACCTTATCTTACCAAAAGTGCAAAGATAGGTTCTTTTTTTTAGATAAATATTAGCTAGAAACATTGAAAATTCCATGAAATGTAGAATCACTAGGCCTTTCCAATCTGCTTTTGAAGAGCAAGGCACACTAAAAAAGAGCTAAGCAATGAAAGCAGAAGAAGGAGATCACCAACCTCGACTCAATCAAACAACTCGTTTGGGTTGGTGGGTCAACTTGAATCCACAGGAATAATAGCTTCAAAGGAACCGAACAGGGTCTAGGATGTGGGCACAATATAAGGAACTTCTTTTTGGAGAGGTGCCCTAGCGCTTTCATATTGATAAAAGAGTTAGCTTCTAGGATCTACTTCACTCAGGATTGGGGGACATTGACTATGAAAATCAACGAAGATGACACTATGATTCATGCTTAAAAAACTGACTGAACGAATGATCGATATAAGAAGTCAAAGAAGAAAGCACACATATATATACTAGGGTTTTGCTAAGCTAGTGCCTTAGGCAAATACAGAAGTTGATGCAAGACAAGGTCTATAATATAGAATATGAAGTCACTAGCCAAAAGTCGATTCCATAAGCATCAGAACCGATGGTGTGGTCCCATTATGGGGAACCCATGCACCCCCCACTGAGGAACTTTGATAAGAAATAGAAAAAAGGAAGAAGACATGGGATTAGGAGAATGTCACTATGTAATCGAGGTCTAAGGAATCCCTTTCTTCTCGACCAAAGATCCCACAAGGATTCCACTTATCCTTACAGGATGAACATCCTGATCTCTCAAAGATAAACAATGACAAAGTCTTGCAAGGTACCTTAAGTGGAGCTTCAAAGTGTGGACAACCACCTTCGCCAATGGAGGTAGAAAGGACGAGATGCCAAGAGAAAAACTCAAGGAGGCCCTTTGGAAAGAAAGGAAGCCCTGAAGTGGATCTATTTGCAAAAGACACATGGTATTAGCGTGGAGGGCTCCTCCAGAAATTATTTTGAAGTTGGGTTAAGGCAAGAAGAGTGACCTCCAACAGGTACCCTACCTAAGGAAATCCTAGGTTCACCATGGAGGTGAAGTCCCCAGAGGATTTTGACTGGTGGAGATGGTTTCTCATCGACCAAGAAAAATAGGTGGACAAAAGAGCCCCTGACTCGACGACTTCTGGAGAGCATGGAGAAGTTAGAGAAAAAGAAAAAACTTCTTCCACCATTCGTGGGTTTGTAGTTCGGGAGGTTGTCAGATGCGATGTCATCCATCATCGACCTTGATGTACTTCTTAGGCCATGATGGGTCTGTGACCTTTGGGTTGATACAGATCAGTTAGCGAATTGAAAAGAATGAGTCAAGAAGTTCCCCAAAAAAGTTCCCCAAAGGTCTTTTCCTCGAAGGAGGCCCTACCATCTATCTTCAATAGTACCTCTACGGGGGCCCCACTTGAAAAGACTGTAAGCTCAACCTTGCAGTTCAAAGTTTATAAGCAATTCTCGTCCTTATCAATCTTCCATTTGTTCTTTCCATCAATTATTTCAAAGACAAAGGGTGTATAGCACCATTTCCTACGCTGTATGCTTTTAATCGCAATTTTTTCAGGGTATCGTGATGTCTTTCTAAGGGATTGTAGGTCTATTCATTAGTTCTAATTTGTGGTGTACAATTGCATGGAATGTAGGTAGTGGTCATGACCTATTTGATAGAATAAATTGTCGCATCTTCATTTGTTTCTTTTTGAAAATATTCAATAAATCAGAATGGAGATCAAGAGCCTAGGAACTATTACGCTCAATCGTACTGATGATAATTGGTGGTAATGATGATAATTGGATGCCGCTATAAACGAAAGTTGTCGAATTGGCCTATTTCTTGCACGTACCAATTGAATGGTATAAAGAAGGTGAATTGAAGTGAAATGAATTGAAAAATCAATCTAAGCATGTGGGAAAAAACTTCTAAATTGCCTTTTTCAGACAACTGAAGCTTCTTCAAAAAGTGGGGGGATACTTTTCAAACTATTCATTTTCAGCAAAAGATTCTTAGGCTATATTTTATTTCATTCGATGAGGACTCGAACAATCCATTTGAAGTAATGAATCTTATTCAGTTTTCAAGATGAACATCGAACCCTTTCATTTTGTTGTTTTTTTCATTCTGTACATGTGAAGTCAATTTGGAACGAATTTGTTTCTTTTGTCAATTCCATCTAAATCTAAGTTTTCTATACAAGTTTAAGAACAAGAAGTTATAATTCAAAGAAGAACAAGGTATCAGAATTTCTTATTTTAGTTTTTGTGCCAGAATTGAGTCTTTGATCTAAAATATAACCATAAAGGAAGGCACCTTTTCCAATGAAAAAAAAGAATGCATCAGCTTTTCTCCCATATCTTGTGCCTATACTCTACTGGCCTTGGTTGATTTCTCTCTCACTTAACAAAGCTCTAGAAACTTGGATCCTTCATTGGTGGAATATCGAGAAATTTGAAATCCTTTTGAATGATATTGAACAGGAAAATGTTCTAGAAAAATAGATGGAATTTGAAGAACTCTTCTTATTGGACGAGACGATAAAGGACTACTCGGAGACAGATATACAAAGGCTTCATATAGCAATGCACAATGAAATGATACAATTGGTCGAAAGACACAATGAATCTCATTTCCATATCATTTTGCATTGCCCTACCTATCTAATATGTTTCAATATTTTCATAGGAATTTCCATATAACTTCAATGACACTATCAAAGCTTTTTTTATTCTTTTCATTTTTTATTTATGTTTTGGACTTCACTCGACCCATGGTAGGGATCTAATGATTCGTTCAATCTGCAATATTTTTTATTTGCTCAAAATGAGCAAATATCTCTTCTTGTTTCCATTTTTCATGTGATTATATATGCAATTGAGAATATGGGATCTTTCATTTTGGAAATCATGTATCTCCATCGCTTGTCAAAATTTATCATTCAATGAATGAATGAAGAATTCATCAGATCTCTCGATATCAATGCAATTAGATTTTTTTTGTTTGTGTATAAAGAAAAAATTTTTCATCTAACTTATTCTTTATACTTCTTATACTTCTACATTTTTCTGTTCAAGGTCTTCATACTATGTAACAATTATAGTCAAATTCCAATTATTTTTAGTACAATCAATAAAATGGCAAATTTGTCAATAGGGAATTCTACCAGCTACCTTTCCAATTTCTTGTAGAAATTTGAGGATCAATTATTGGACCATGAAAAAATGAAAGACTTTTTCTGGTGTAAACGAACAGATGACTCGATCCATTTCTGTTTTGATCATTATATATGTAATAACTTAAGCATCTATTTCAAATGCATATCCCATTTTTGCACAACAGGGTTACAAAAATACCCGAGAAGCAACTGGTTGAATTGTATGTGCCAATTGCCATTTAGCTAATAACCAAATGGTTATTGAAGTTCCACAAGCTATACTTCTTGATATTGTATTTGAAGAGATTTTTCGTATCCCTTATGATATGTAATTGAAAAAAACTTGCTAATGGTAAAAAAAAACCTTTGAATGCAGGAGCTGTCCTTATTATACACGAGCGATTCAAATTAGCCCCTTACCCCCGGCCCCCCCAATCGTATTTCTCTAAAATGAAAGAAAAGATGGTCAATCTTTCATTTCAATGTTGTCATCCTAATCACCAAAATCTTCTTGTGATAGGTCTTGCTCCTAGTAAGAAATATACCGAAATTGTCTTCACCATTCTTTCATCTGACCTACTACGAAAGAAGATGCTCACTATGAAAATATCCCATATATGATGGCGGGAATAGAGGATGGGGTCAGGTTTATCTTGATGCTAGTAAGAGTAACCATATAGTTTCTAATGCTACCTCAACCAGTATAGTGAGTAGAATAGTATGTCCAGAAAAAGAAGGGTATGAAATAACCATAGTGGATGCAGAAAATAGGGGTCAGGTGGTACCGCTCCGCTTTCCAAAAGTCACTCATGAATTTGGCATCTCTCTCAAACACTATGGTCTTTAGTAAGCCATGATGCTTTGCTATTCTCTCATCTCATTCAAGAAATTAGTGGCAATAAGAGAACGGTCACACACTTTCTGACATGTAGTCAGATGGACCATCTTTGGAAATCTATCAACAACAACCATTATATTATCGATTCCCTTGGCCATGTAGGGTAAGCCTAACAAAAAATGAATAGTGACATCTTCCAGCGTATTAGGGGAATTGGCAGAGGTGTGCATATGCCGATGTTTTGCTTTCCTTTCCTCCCTTCGCTGTTGGACAAACTCGATGCATCCCTACATCTTTGTGTTGGCTACATCTCTCTTAATATAAGGACAGCAGAAATGGTTTTTCACCATGGTAATCGATCTAAAGAAAGAAGCAATCCATAGGATTTCCCAAATCCTTCTTTCAAAGAATGTGAAATCAAAGTTGCCCCAGATAGAGTGGGATGTCGGTTCCAATCCAATCATATTCGTCACGAGCACATTACTTAGTGTACGAAACATCGATGTAAAAGATTGAGAGATATGTGAATCTTAGGTATGTCTTCCATACTTTTCGGTGTGATTGCTTACTATTCTGGTGTGCCAAATTCTTTTCAATTCCTAGGGCTATGGTACATGAAAAAGTCACCCCAAAGTGGGGCCCCCAGGGGGGAGGCCCGAGGCCCCTTTTGTTCTTTTCATGTATCAAAGCTCAGTCGGACCAACGAGAATTGACTCAACAACTGATCGTCAGATCACCCGTCAGACCTTGGCAACTCGCCTATAGGATTGAACAAGAGACTAACAAAAACCTGCTTGAGTAGCTACTGCATGACAGTAAGCTGATTCCAAGTTTGTAACTTGAGTATGCATTGATGATGAAAAGTTGACATTGTCAGGATCCATCTCCCCAGATAAATGATCCGAGGAAGGAAAAAAGAAGCGAAGAGCTAAGTTCAAAACTGGACTGCCCACTCGAGGAATTCATGCTTCAATGGCCAAAGCATAGATATATATCTAATATATCCCACCTTCATGTAGAGTAGGGGTCCATAACTTGCGACTCTAAAAGTTACACTGAGGTCGTGTACAACAAACTGAACCACACAACTAAGTGTGCACTGCCTACAATAATAAATTGAGAAGAGAGTCTTGCTACTTTTCCCATTACTAGTAGAAGTTGTAGTTCTATGGGCCTCTTTCTTGCCTCTCCTTAGTTTTGGATCAGGCTTTTCTTTTCCTTGATTTCATCTAAAATTTCACAAGCCCATTAAAAGGACTTCTGTCAAATAGGATTCATCATTGGGATAGCTTTTTCACATCTCACAAGAGGGAAAAGTAACCAGTCAAAAATTGGGGGGCCCTTCCCCTTTGTATCAAAAAGATAGCTCAATTTCGTATTACATATCTTGTTGCGGCCTTTCTAGAGCTTTCCTCCCAGGATCAATGATTAGTTAGGTTGTGTTACATGCTCATATCCACATTGCAAAGTGATCATGCTAATCCAATCTAATTCTAATCTAATCAAAATAAAATATGGACACACAAAAAAAAGAAAGCATTGGTAGAAGCATTTTTGAATTCATCAAGCCCATCCATCACATCAAGAGAAAGAAATGAAACAAGTGAACTCCTAGGAGGCTTGTCTCGTTAACATCATTTTGTATTATACTTTTTCCAATTCAAAGATGGAAGTTAGAAAGTAGATAGAGGATGAAAACAAACCTGTAAAGTAGTTTGATTCTATTTCTTGTAGCTCTTAGATTGCATATGAGCCCAGGCTAGGCAAGGTTCCCAAGAAACCTTTTTGAGATTCAGAGATGCTCAAGTTCTGACTACCTACATATTTCCAGCTGACCAGAACCCTTTATTTTTGATTTGGGGTAACCACCTTCCCTATCATCATCATCCTCATGGAGATCAGAGTCCTGCTGTCTAGGATTTGATATGGGTTATTGACGGATACCATCCCCTACTCTGTTACTTATGAGTCATCAGGGATGAGCCAATCTTTGGAGTCCAGAGGATTAATCTCTTTGGCGAGTATGGAGGTGGCTGGTTGTCGTACTCCAAACCTCATATACACTATGTTGGTAGTCATTTGTCTTATGAGCGAATCTAGATCTATATTGTTGGCCTATTTGATTTAAGATGATGGTCTGGTATCAAAAAAGGTTGACCAAGCAAGAAAATAGCTTTCTACCTTCTACAATCCAAAAATCCTTGTTAACTTGCTTGCTAAGGCTCTCCGAGCACCATGTAGGACATGGATCGATTATGAAAGAGATTGAACTTCTCTGCAATGTCGTACATAATATATAGGAGTCGCAGTCTCTCTTTTTCGACCAAACGAAGGGAATGTGAACTCCGTTGTGGGGCTTGTCTTGACCCGAGGCCCACTATGGCAAAAAGACCTCTGGGTGATTTAGAATTAATAAGGATGGGGAAGATAGAGAGGTGAGGATGCTAGCTTAGTAATTTCTTTAATCGAAAAGGTTGGCTAAGTGCCCCATCTACCTTGTAAGGTGCATGGCCAATTAAGAGTGAGTTATGATTTCATTTCTTTGTTAAAGAGCTTTTTGTAGTGAGATCATGGTCGCCTACTAGTGGAGAAAGCTAACCACAAGATAGAGCCAACCCCTCTCTCATTTGTCTTCTTGTGTACCCGAGCATTGTCATGTGAATGGTGTTAATCTATAGATCAAAGAATAGAATCTATAAGATAGTAAAAATAGTAATAGAGAGAACTAAAGGATAAAGAGAATACGTTTTCATGGCACTCAAACTGAAAGAAGCATGGGAAGAACATAGCTCCCAAGCATACGAATGAAAATGATCGTAATGATAGGAGTTTGTTTCTCTTATTCAATCTTTTGAGTGATTAGGAGGTTAGGGAGATCATGTTGACTCATGTACTAGAGAGGAACGAAGCCAAGAATAAGTTGGCCTATGTAGAGAGGGAGCTTGAGATGATAAGACCACTTTTTGTGCCAAAAGAATCCACTGATTTATCTAATAAGGATTTGGCAGAGTTGGAAGGGAATCCCATTTTTATTAACTCTAGTCACAGTGGTGGGCACATCCTTAGTGGAGGGGCAAAGTAGGTTTCAAGCTTGAACCAGTTCATGTCCAAATGCTTTCGGGCTAGTAGCTTTCCTTTTTGCTAAAAAACAGACCAACGGATGGGTGTCGATTCACTGATTGAGAAATAAGAAATAAAAGGTGGAACATGGATCTATATGGGGAGAAGAAAATCTATGCTTTCTTAATTAGAAAACTCACATTTTGTGGAAGGGATAGGCTAGCTTTCAAAGGCATAAATCTCTTTATTTGACCTCTTCATAAGTTCCTCCTTTTTTTACTTTTAGACGTTCCCCCAAAGGCCTTTAGGAGAAGCGGGATCAAGGTAGAAGAGCTCGATCAAATACTAGTCTTTAGTGAAGGAGTGCAGCTACTAGCAATAATAATGCACCAACCTTTCCATAAGGCCAAACTAAGAAAAATCAACAACCATAAGTGCCCTCGGTCCTAGACCAGGCGATAAATTGATTGAGGTGTGGAGTGATCCTAGCCCAAGTGATAGAGCAACCCATCTCTCATTCTCTGTGCTCACTCTACTTGATAAGGAAAGCATGCAAACTAAGCCCCTCTTGAGTTTGCCAATTGGTCCTCTGGGGATCATTAGCATACACTTTCCTTACCTATTATGTGTTGAGCATAGGGACACTAACTTCAATGGATTGAAAAAATAAAAAACAAGCAAACCAATCACAAAGGTACTAGCGCACCTCGTTCTATTTCACTATTTCTTAGAATAAAATCTTCTATTTATATTATTGATATTATATAATAGTATGATAAAGAAGTTCCAAAAAATAACTACCCCAGAGAGGGACCCCTTGCTGACTCGCTTGGTTTGTTTTGTTGAACACATGTGCTGTGGAGATAGAGTAATCTTCATCGAATCAGTGCAAAATTCTTTTTCGCTCCATTTCAGTCCATGGTTCATGGAGCCTTCTAGAAGCATGACATAGCAGTTGAATGCACTTTCTTTTAGCGTATTGATGAACAAGATGATTTTGAAGGCATCTTCATGGCCTATATCCTCCCTATGAAAATATACCTGAGGAATACATAGAATATATGACATCCACTAATGTACTTCATCGGCATGACGTATATGTTTTTTTTGAATTCATATCAATCCTATGTGGCACTCTCACGTCATATGGCTCCATTTTTTGTAGCGGGAACTTCCCGAATCAATAGGTTGGTGATTCATGTAATACATGATATCCTACCCCTCGCCATCCTTCTCTTCTTTGAGAAGAGAAGGGGAACTTCACTTGAAAATTGAGGGGAGTCGAGTTTGAAGATTACACCTACAGCCCCACTAGTTAACTAGACATGATTCTGGGAATCTTTTTTGGAGAACTTTTGAATCAGGTTGGGCTCTCACGGGGTTCAATCAGATCGACCAATGAGAGATTTATAGAATAAGCAGTTCAGTAAGGGCTAGAGGATTGATAGAAGAACCTGGTCGAAGTCACTTTTGTGTTCAACTCCAAAGGTTGACTTGTTAGAAGGGATTGCTTTTTTTCATCAGTCATTCCTGGCCTAAGGTCATGTCACATGTGGGCCTTCGTGTAATTGCACCTCAGGACAATTTCGAAGGGCATTCACATTAAGCAATCCAGGTATTATGTAAGTCGAGTTGTTAGGGTGAAGTTGATCACAACTAATTTGATGGCTAGAAGTTCTTAGTGGTGGACTAAAAGTACCTTAGCTTTTTGTACCCTAGTTTCAAGTGGCTATGAAATTCTTTCATTAGACATGCTTATAGAGAATCTAACCTTGTAATCTATGGTACTAGTCCTTCTAGCGATGTCAAAAGGTAGGTTTAGTGAATCTGAAAAAGTGAGGCTTTACTTGACGAGTGGAACTTAGTGACCCGATTATTCGGACCTATAAAAAGTTGAGTTTCCTTGCTTTCCTTCATCACAGTAGTTGAAAAAATTTAAAGTCAAAGTAGCAAAATAGTAGTTCCATTATCCACCTTTAGAGACATTTTGGAAGGGTGTTCCCTTTCACACATCTTGGTCGAGCAAGAAATAAGTTCTTTGTTGATTGAAGGTGGTCTCTTCTCCACTCCCACACATAGGATAGAGGATCACTTTGCATCCATAGTCTTCTTTGCATTTTATGCATCTTCTGTCTCATCTCTCGGATTTAGGGAGCCGAGGAGCAAGAGTTCTCCCTCAAAAGTGGCTTTCTAGGAGGGAAGTGGGCTTCATTCAATATAATGCTTTGGTTGTTCAGCTCAAGGGGTCTAGTTTCTCGGTGAAGAAACAGAAGCTAGTCCACTATTCAGTAGGGCCAAAGAATTCATATTAGGATTCATAGTTTGATGGATATAACACAACTCTTGAAGCTATGACCATAAAGCTAATGCACTGGCCAGCCTAGAAGCAGCTATAGCCCTCAGCCCATTTGAGACCATGTACATTTGCATTGAAGGATAAAGGCTTTTACCATCTTTACCAATAGGTAATCCTCTTTACACAAAACACAACAATGAGGATAAACAGTTGAAGATCATTGTTTTCAGCTAAACTCAAGTGGCACTGAAGACTTAGAAGTGACTACAGAAAAGGATTTGGGACAATAATTGCTTGAATATCTAAACTAGGGTAGCAGATTCTATATAAGAAGGTGCACACTCGAAACCATATTAGACGTCGAGCTGTACAAGACTCTTGTGAGAATAGAGTCCTTTATAAGAGTGCCTTCAATGGATTCCTCTTAAGACGCTTGTCAAAGCAAGAATCTCAAGAAGATTTGGAGGAAGCTCATGCCAGTGTTTGTGGTGCATACCAGTCAGAGACAAAGTTCTATCATCATTGATGTGACTAGGGTAATACTGGTCCACCATGTCGAAAGACTCCATTAATTTCTCCAAGAGTTGCCACCTTTGTAATATACATGCAGTCTTGATTAACAACCATCATAACCTTGACATCTGACCCAAATGTCTTGTTTAAGGTTTGGGGCATATATGTGATTGGCCACATCCAGCCTCCCGCATCTAAGAGATATATGTATATTCTAGCTACCACGGATCCTTTTTCATGTGGTCGATGCCACACCATTGAAATGAGTAGAAAAAGAAATGACGTGGATAAAAAATCATCTAATCTATCAGTTTGAAGTCCTGCTCATCTAGTCTCCGATAATGGAATGGAACACCATTTAAAAATCAACAAATAGATCGGCATTGTAGAAAGTTTCAGATGCAACATTGTTTCTCCACACCTTTAGAAGCTATGGCTAATTGGCATGAAGAGGCTGTCAGCCAATAAGACACTGTGTAAGCTTATCATTCCAATCGCCCTTACTCTTAGAAATGATCTTCACGAGAAACTTCTCGAAGGACCGTGGGAGTACCATATGCCTTATGCCTTAACATTGGTTGAAAAGCAGTCATCCCACTGGAAGTCCAAATCCCCACCCTTAGAGTGGCAATTTAGGAAGGCTTTATAGAGGACTAGAGAGTGCAACTTATACTCCAAGAGTTAGATGCTCTGGAGAAGAAATGATTGAGTTCTTGACAAAGGCTTGAAATCGACTAGTCAAGTGTATCAAGATACTTTGATCAAAGGATTCAGAGATGATCTTTCAAGTCAGGACCTAGTGGTAGTCATAATCAGGCTTATGAATGTGACCCAGATGCAACACATTCAAACATTAGTGGGAAGGACCTTTTCTGATTCAAAAGGTGTCTTCTACTAAAGAAAAAGAAGTGTCCCCTAAATGCGATTATGTTCTCACTCCAATTCATGATCAATTTTGGAAGAGATTTTACTCAGCTCGGGGACAGTCCCATCCCACTACTCAGAGATGCGAGTCTCCACTATGATTCTTGCTCAATGTTATTAAACAAAATAAAATAAGAAAATAAAGTACAAACGTAATATGTTAATCGAGAATGACAGCTTTCAGGGAGGAAGCAATCAAACAATAAGGATGGCTACCTACCTAGAAGTTGATTGGTGCTCAAACG
>CM043871.1:37615284-37687784 GCA_023846275.1 Vanilla planifolia
GAAGAGGAAGAAAGAAGAAGAAAAAGAAGTAGAAGAAGAAGATGAAAAAGAAGAAGATGAAGAGGAGGAAGAAGAATAAGAAGAAGGAGAAGAGGAAGATAAGGAAGAAGAGGAGGAAGAAAAGAAGACGATGACAAAGAAGAAGAAGAAGAAGATGAAGAAAAAGAAGAATAGGAAGAAGAGAGAAGAGGAGGAACAAAAAGAAGAAGAGCAAGAAGATATGGATTAGGGATTAGGGGTTAGGGATTAGGGTTTAGGGATTAAGGAGGAGAGATTTGGAATTAGTGATTAGTGAATATGGATTATAGATTAGGGGAGAGTGGGATTAAGGAATAGGGATTAAGGGTTAGGGATTAGGGAGGGAGCAATTAGGTATTAGTAATGAGGAATTATGGATTAGGGCTTAATGAATGAGGATTAAGGATTTGAGATTAAGTTTTATTTAGTAGCAATAAGGGATTAGGATATAGAGATTAGGAATAAGGAATAGGGATTAGGTATTAGGAATTTTATATTAAGGATTACATATTAGGCATAAGAGATTAGGGTTCAAAGACTAAGGATTTAATATGGGGTAGGGATTTAGTGTTAGGGAAAATGAAGAGGGAGAAGTAGAAGAAGAAGAAAAAGAACAAGGCGAAGAAGAAGAAGAAGTAGAAGAAGAAGAAGAAGGTGGAGGAGAAGAAGAAAAAGTAGAAAGAGAAGAAAAAGCAGAAAAAGAAGAAGAAGAAGAATTATATGTAGAAGAAGAAGGAGGAGAAGAAGAAGATGATGAAGAAGAAGAAGAAGAAAGAGAAGAAGAAGAAAAGGAAGAAAAAGAGGAAGAAGAGGAAGAAGGAGAAGAAGGAGAAGAAGAACACTCTGAAGAAGAGGAAGAAGAAGAAGAAGAAGAAGAAGAAGAAGAAGACGAAGAAGAAGAAGAAGCAGAAGAAGAAGAAGAAGAAGAAGAAGAAGAAGAAAAAGAAGAAGAAGAAGAAGAAGAAGAAGAAGAAGAAGAAGGAGAAAAAGAAGAATGGGAAGAAGAAGAAGAAGGAGAAGTGGAAGAAGAAGAAGAAGAATAAAAAGAAGAAGAAGAAGTAGAAGAAGAAGAAGGAGAAGAAGAAGAAGAAGAATAGGAAGAAGAAGAAAAAGAAGAAGAAGAAGAAGAAGAAGAGGATGAAGAAGATGAGAAAGAAGAAGAACAAGGAAAAGAAGAGGAAGAAGAAGACAAAGAAGAAAAAAAGGAAGTTAAAGAAGAGGAAGAAGTAGAAGAAGTGGAAGAGGAAGAAGTAGAACAAGAAAATGCATAAGAAGAAAATGAAGAAGAGAAAGAATAGAAAGATGATAAAGAAGAAGAAGAACAAGTGGAAATAGAAGAGGAGAAAGAAGACGAAGAAGAGGAAGAAGAAGAAGAAGAAGAATATTGAGTAGTGGAATAATAATAAGAAGAATAAGAAAAAAGAAGAAGAAAAAGAAGAAGGAGAAGAAGAAGAAGAAAAAGAAGGAGAAAAATGAGGAGGAGAAGAAGAATAAGAAAAAGAAGGAGAAGAAGAAGTAGTAGTAGTAATAGAGGAAGAAGAAGAGAAAGAGGGAGAAGAAGAAAAGGAAGAGGAGGAGGAGGAGGAAGAAGAAGAAGAACAACAACAAGAAGAAAAGAAGAAGCATAAAAAGAAGACAAAAAAAGAAGAAGAAAAAGAATTAAAAGAAGATGAAGAGGAAGAAAAGGAAAAAGAAGAAGTCAAAGAAGAAGAAGAGGAGGAAGAAGAATAAGAAAATGTTGAAGAGGAAAAAGAGGATGAAGAGGTGGAAGTAGAAGAAGAAGAAAAGAAGAAAGTAGTAGTAGAAGAAGAAGAAGAAGAATAAGAAGAATAAGAAGAATAAGAAGTTGAAGTAGTAGAATAGGAAGAAGAAGAAGAAGAAGAAAAAGAAGAAGAAGAAGAAGAAGAAGAGGAAGAAGAAGAAGAAGAAGAAGAAGAAGCAGAAGAAGAAGAAGAAGAAGAAGAAGAAGAAGAAGGAAAAGAAGGAGAAGATGGAGAAGAAGAATAACAAGAAGAAGAGAAAGAAGAAGAATAAGATAAAGAAGAAGAATAAGAGTAATAAGAAGAAGAAGAGGAAGAAAAGGAAAAAGAAGAAGTCAAAGAAGAAGAAGAATAGGAAGAAGAATAAGAAAAAGATGAAAAGGAAAAAGTAGACGAAGAAGAGGAGGAAGAAGAAGAAGATGTAGTAGAAAAAGAAGAGGAAGAATAAGAAGAAGAAGATGTAGTAGAAGAAGAAGAGGAAGAAGAAGTAGAGGAAGAAGCAGAAGAGGAAGAAGAAGAAGAAGAAGCAATAGAAGAAGAAGAGGAAGAAGCGGAAGAAGAGGCGGAAGAAGAAGAAAAATAAAAAGTTTAGGAAGAAGAAGTGGAGGAAGAAGGCGAAGAAGAGGAAGAAGAAGAGGAGGGTGAAGGGAAGAATTATAGGAGGAAGAAAAAGAGGAAGAAGTAGAAGAAGTGGTAGAAGAAGTAAAAGAAGAAGAAGAAGAAGTAAAAAAAGAAGAAGAAGAAGAGAAGAAGAAGATGAAAAAGAAGAAGTAGAAGAAGAAGGCAAAAGAAGGGAAGAAGAAGAAGAAGGCAAAAGAAGGGAAGAAGAAGAAGAAGAAGAAGAAGAAGAAAAAGATGGGGAAGAAGAAAGAAGAAGAAAGAAAGTAGAAGATAGAAAGAAGAAGAATGACGAAGAAAGAAGAAGAAAGAAGAAAAAAGAAGAAAGAAGAAGGAAAATGGAGGAAGGAAGAAAGAAGAAAGTATAACAAAATAAGAAAAAGGATGAAGGAAGAAGGAAGAAGGAAGGAGGATGGAGGAAAGAGGAAGGAAGTGCAAAATAGAAAGAACAAAAAAGAAAAAAGAAAGAAGAAAGAATAAAGAAAAATGAAGAAGAAGAAGAAGAAAATGATGAAGAAGATGATGAAGAAGAAGAAGAATGAATGAATGAATAAATAACAAAAAGGAGACAAAAAGAAGAGGAATTAGAGACAAAGAAAGAAAGAATAAAAAATAAGAAGAAAGAAGTAGAAAGGAGAAGAAAGAATAAAGAAGAAAGAAGAAAAAAGAAGAAATAAGTAAGAAGAAGGAAGAAGAAACAAGGAAGAAGGAAGAAGGAAGAAGAAAGAAGGAAGAAGGAAGAAGGGAGAAGGAGGAAGGGGGAAGGAAGAAACAAAAAGGAAGATTGAAGAAGAAAGAAGAAAGAAGAGGGAGAAGGAGAAGGAGGATGCGAAGGAGGAGCGGGTGGAGGAGAAGGAGAAGAAGAGGGAGAAAGAGAAGGAGAAGGAAAAGTAGGAGGAGGAGGAGGAGAAGGAAGAGGAAGAGGAGGAGGAAGAGGAAGAGGAGGAGAAGAAGGAGGAGATGCAAAGGGAGAACTAGAAGGAGAAGAAGCAAGAGTGCATGGAGAAGGACTTGGAGAAGAAGAAGGAGAAGGAGAACGAGGAGGAGAAGGAGAGGAAAGAGAAGGAGAAGAAGAAGGAGAAGAAAAAGAAGAAGTGAAAGAAGAAGAAGAAGAAGAAGAAGAAGAAGAAGAAGAAGAAGAAGAAGAAGAAGAAGAAGAAGATGAAGAAGGAAAAGAAGCAAAAGAATTGGAAGAAGAATCAGAAGAAGAAGAGGAAGAAAAATAACAAAAATGAAGAAGTACATTAGAAGAAGGAAGAAGGAAGAAGGAATGAATGAAGAAGAAGTAGAAGAGGAAGAAGATTAGGAAAAAGAGAAAGAAGAAGAAGACAAAAAAGTGGAAGAAGCAGAAGAGGAAGAGGAAGAGGAAAAAGGGAGATGGAAGAAGGTCGAAAGAAGAAGGAAGAAGGAAGCAAGAAGGAAGAAGCAAGAAGGAAGAACGAAGAAGGAAGAAGAAATAAGAAAGGAGAAAGAAGAAATAAGAAAGAAGAAATAAAAAATAAGAAGAAAAAGAAGAAGAAGAGGAACAAGAAAGAGCAAAAGATGGAGAATGACAAGGAGGAAATGGAGTTGAGGTAAAGGAGGAGGAAAAGGAGAAGGAGGAGGGGAAGAAGAAGGAGATTGAGATGAAGAAGAAAAAGAAGAAGAAGAAGAAAAAGTAGGGGAAGAGGAAGAAGTGGAAGAAGATGTAGAAGAGGAAGAACAAGAATAAGAACAAGTACAAGAAGAAGTAGAAGTTGTACAAGAAAAAGAAGAAGAAGAAGAAGATGAAGAAAAAGAAGAAGATGAAATAGATGAAAAAGAAGAAGCATTAGAAGAATAAGAAGAAGTAGAAAAAGAAAAAGAAGAACAAGCAAAAGCAGAAGAAGAAGAAGAAGAAAAAGAGGTAGAAGTAGAAGAAGAAGAAGAAGAAGAAGAAGAAGAAGTCAAGGAAAAAGATGAAGAGGAAGAAGAAGAAGAAGAAGAAGAAGAAGAAGATGAACAAGAAGAAGAAGAAGGAGAATAAGAAGAATAATAATAATAATAAGAAGAAGAAGAATAAGAAGAAGAAGAAGAAGAAGAAAAGGATGAAGAAGAAGAAGATGATGATGAAGTAGAAGAAGAAGAAGAAGGAGAAAAAGAAAAAGAAGAAAAAGAAGTGGAAGAAGAAGAAAAAGAAGAAGAAAATGAAGAGGAGGAAGAAGAAGAAGAAGAAGAATAAAAAGAAGAAGAAGAAGTTGATAAAGATGTAGAAGAAGTAGAAGAAAAACAAGATGATGATGATGAAGAAGCAAAAGTCGAAGAAGAAGAAGAAGTGGAAGAAAAAGAAAAGGAAGAAGAAGAAGCAGAAGAAGAAGAAGAAGAGGTGGAGGAAGAAGAAGAAGAATAAGAAAAAGAAGAAGATGAAGGAGCAAGAGAAGGAGATGATGATGATGAAGAAGATGAAAAAGTAGAAGAAAATGAATAAGAAGAAGAATAGGAAGAAGAAGATGAAGAAAAAGGTGAAGAAGAATAAAGAAAAAGGAAGAAGTAAGAAGGGAGAAGTAAGAAGGAGGAAGGAAGAAGTAAAAAGGAAGAAGTAAGAAGGAAGAAGAAAAAAAGGGAAAAGGAAGAAGAAAAAGAAGAAGATCATGAAAAAGAGAATGAAGAAGAAGACGAAGAAGAGGAAGAGGAAGAAGAGGTGGAGGTGGTAGAAGAAGAAGAAGAAGGTCAAGGAGGAGAAGAAGATGAAGGAGAAGGAGATGAAAGAGAAGGAGAAGGGTATCAAGGAAAAGGAGAAGGGAAAGGAGAGGGAGAAGGAGAAGGAGAAAAGGGAGAAGGAGAAGAACAAGGAGAAGGGGAAGGAGAAAGAGAAGGAGAAAGTGATGGAGAAGGAGAAGGAGAAGGAGAAGGTGAAGGAGAACAAGAAGGAGAAGTAGAAGGGAAAGAAGAAGAAGAAGAAGAAGAAGAAGAAGAAGAAGAAGAGAAGAATAAGAAAGAGAAGAAGATGAAGAAGAAAAAATATAAGAAGAAAGATTAGGGTGAGTGAGTAGAAGAAGAAGGAGAAGAAGAAGAAGAAGAAGAAGATATGAATATGAAGAGGAGGAAGAGGATGAGGAAAAAGTTGAAGAAAAAGAAGAAGAAGTGGAAGAAGGAAAAGAAGTAGAAGAAGAAGAAGAAGAAGAATAAGAAGAAGAAGAAATAGAAAAGGAAGGAGAAGAAGAAGAACAAGAAGAAGAAGTAGATGAAAAAGTAGTAGTAGTAGTAGAAGAAGAAGAAGAAAAAGAAGAAGAAGTAGGAGAAAAAGAAGAAGAAAAAGAATTGCAAGAAGAAGAGGAAGAAAAATATCAAAAATTATGGAGAATGAAAGAAGAAGGAAGATGGAAGGAGGAAGAAGGGAGAAGGAAGAAGTAAGAATGATAAATGAAGAAGAAGAAGAAGAAGAAGAAAGTGAAGAAAAAGAGAAAGAAGAAGAAGAAGAAGAAGTGGAAGAAGATTGATGGAAGAAGGTAAAAGGAAGAAGGAAGAAGGAATTAAGAAGGAAGAAGCAAGAAGGAAGAAGAAATAAGAAAGGAGAAAGAAGAAACAAGAAAAAAGAAATAAAAATAAGAAGAAGAAAAAGAAGAAGATGAGGAAGAAGAAGAAGAAGAAAGAGCTGGAGAAGGACAAGGAAAAGGAGGAAATGGAGAAGTAGATGGAGAAGTAGAGGTGAAGGAGAAGGAGAAGGAGAAGGAGGAGGAGAAGAAGAAGTAGAAGAAGAAGAAGAACAAGAAGAGGAAGAAGTGGAAGAAGATGCAGAAGAGGAAGAACAAGAATAAGAACAAGTACAAGAAGAAGGAGAATAAGTTGTATAAGACAAAAAGGAAGAAGAAGAAGAAGAAGATGATGATGAAAAAAAGAAGAATTAGTAGAAGAAAAAGAAGAAGAATTAGAAGAACAAAAAGAAGTAGAAGCAGAAAAAGAAGTAGAAGAAGAAAAAGAAGAAGAAGAAGAAGAAGAAAAGGTAGAAGCAGAAGAAGAAGAAGAAGAAGAAGAAGAAGAAGAAGAAGAAGAAAAGGAAAAAGATGAAGAGGAAGAAGAAGTAGAAGAAGAATAATAATAATAATAATAATAATAATAATAATAATAATAATAATAATAATAATAAGAAGTAGAAGTAGAAGAAGATAAAGAAGTAGTAGTAGTAGTAGAAGAACAAGAAGTGGAAGAAGAAGAAAAAGAAGAAGAAAATGAAGAAGAGGAAGAAGAAGAAGAAGAAGAAGAAGAAGAAGAAGAAGAAGAAGAATAAAAAGGAGAAGAAGTAGATAAAGATGTAGAAGAAGAAGAAGAAGATGATGATGATGATGATGATGATGATGATGAAGAAGCAAAAGTCGAAGAAGAAGAAGTAGTGGAAGAAGAAAAAAAAGATGAAGAAGAAGAAGAAGAAGAGGAAGAAGGAGAAGAAGAAGAGGAGTTAGAGGAAGAAAAAGAAGAAGAATAATAAAGGAAGAAGGCAAAGGAGCATGAGAAGAAGATGATGATGATGAAGAAGATGAAGAAGTAGAAGAGGAAAAAGAATAGGAAGAAGAATAGAAAGAAGAAGAGAAAGAAAAATGGGAAAAAGGATAAAGAAAAAGGAAGAAGTAAGAAGGGAGAAGGAAGAAGGAAGAAGTAAAAAGGAAGAAGTAAGAAGGAAGAAGGTAGAATTAAAAGAAGGGAAAAGAAAAAAGAGGAAGAAGAAGAAGAAAAAGAAGAAGTTGAAGAAAAAGAGAATGAAGAAGAAGACAAAAAAGAGGAGGAAGAAGAAAAGGAGGAGGAGGTGGAAGAAGAAGAAGAAGAAGAAGACCATGAAGAAGGAGAAGGAGAAGAAGATGAAGGAAAAGGCGAAAGAGAAGAAGAAGGAGAAGGAAAAGGAGAAGAAGAAGGAGAAAAAGGAGAAGGAGAAGGAGAATGAGAACGAGAAAGAGATGGAGAAGAAGAAGGAGAAGAAAAAGGATAACATGAAGGAGAAGTAGATGGGGAGGAAGAAGAAGAAGAAGATGGTGATGATGATAAAGAAAAAATAAAGGAAGAAAAATTACGGTGAGAGAGTGGAAGAAGAAAAAGGAGAAGAAAAAGAAGAAGAAGAAGACAAAGAATAAGAAGAGGAAAAATTTGAAGAAGAAGAAGAAGTGGAAAAACAAAAAGAAGAAGTAGAAGAAGAAGAAGAAGAATAAGAAGAAGAAGAAGAAGAATTAGAAGAAGAAGAAGTAGAACAGGAAGAAGTAGAAGAAGTAGAAGAAGAAGTAAATGAAAAAGAAGTAGAAGTGGAAGGAGAAGAAGAAGAAGGAGGAGGAGGAGAAGAAGAAGAAGAAGAAGAAGTAGAAGAAGAAGAACAAGAAGAAGAAGAAGAATCAAAAGTAGAAGAGGAAGAAGAAGAAGAAGAAGAAGACAAAAAGTAGAAGAGGAAGAAGAAGAAGAAGATGAAGAGAAACAAGAAGAAGAGGAAGAAGAAGAAGAATAAGAAGATGAGGAAGAAGAAGAAGAGGATCTAGAAGAAAACGAAGTAGAAGAAGAAGAGGAGGTGGAAGAAGAAGAAGAACAAGAATAAGAAAAGAAAGAAAAAGAAAAAGAAGAAGAAAACGAAGAGAAAGATGAGAAAGAAGTGGAAGAAGCAGAGGAGGAAGAAGAAAAGGAAAAAGAAGAAGAGAAGGAAGAAGTGGAAGAAGAAGAAGAATCAGTTGAAGAAGAAGGAGGTGGAGAACGAGAAGGAGAATGAGAAGGAGAAAGAGAAAGAAAAGGAAGAAGAAGAAGAAGAAGAAAAGGAGAAGGAAACAATGGAGAAGGAAAAGGAGGAGAAGGAGAAGGAAATGAAGAAGAAGAAGAAGAAGTCAAAAGAGATGAAGATAAGGAACTAATTTTTGGAAATGAAAATTTTCTTAAATAAACAATTCACTCTTCCCCTCTCATTCGTTATTCCTCAAAAGTTTTACAATAAGTTAGACATCTACTTGGTTTTATTGGACATGTTAATTGCCTTTTGTAATATGATCATTATGTTGTTTCATATATTTGGCTTCACATAAAATTTATTTCGAAGGTTAGGCATATTTTTTCATTTGTTTTTGATATGTGAGCATACCCAATGTTTTAAAACATAATGTATTTATTTAATTTTTTATAAAAAGTACATTTCAAAATTAAAATATTATGAAAAAAATAAAGAAAATGGAGAATGTGAAACCCAATCCCAAGAAAGACAGGCTTGGTCACCACAATCTTTACTATAAAATAATAGTTTTATTTCCCTAAACAAAATACTTATAATATTATTCAAATTATCCATTTAGGTACAAGGTCTTAAACTAATACATAAGCCCCCAAACACAATGTATTAATGACAATAAATAATGTGATGAGCCAATATCTAATAAGCATCTTGAACACCCTACACATTCTATTGGAACTATATATTCATATAACTTGAGGATAATGTTTCAAGAAAATGAAGTTCATTGTGCTTAAGACAATCCCAGAAGAGGGAGGGTGGATTGTGGTAAATAAAATTTTCTTTCTATTTTCGATTTCAATTAAAACTTAAATCTTTTAAACAAGAATATGAAAGAATAGTACACAAGATTTTTAAGGTGGTTCGACTCAAAATTGAGCCTACATTCATCCCCAATCTGTGTTGGGAAAAGAATACTAAAATCACCAAATTGCAAGTGACGTTTTTCGTACGGTTCGCCTCAAACTTGGAATTTTACCTTAAACTAATCTCGAACCTACTTGAGTTTTTTCGGGCTCAACTCAAATCCCAGGCTTTTGCATAATTGTCAGAATGCCCTTATCCCAAAGAAAGAAATACAAAAAATTTGCAAAACTTAAGACAATTTTAAGAGAAATATGAGGCACATACAATACCAAAAAGAGGGAGGAATAGAGATTGAAAAATGGTTGAAGCAAAAAACATCCAATTCAGGTTCGTTCTAGCAGCGTTCACTTTGTCACTTTGGATGCACCATATACACTTAGAAATGCTCGATATTGTGATTTGAAAGCTTTGAAATCTTAGCAATGGTAACCTCTACGAGTTCTTCATCATTCCCTATTTATAGAGCTTAATTTGAGCTCTAAATCAACTCCCAACGATTCTAAAATGAACTAGCCATTTGTGTAACAGACATAAAGCAGTCACCATTCAATTAGGAGCTTGAAATGGACATTTTCGATTGAATCTCTAATTTATTATTGGAGATTAATCTTGGCTGTTGGATCCAGGCAGCCTTGATCTGGGCCATTGGGTCACGCATTGGTCGTCCTAGATGTATTAAATAATGTGCCCAGAAATCAACTAAAATAGAAACTTACTATAGTGGTTCTGCATCCTCCTGCAGATCTGGCTCTGTTTCGAATCTCCTGCTTGGCGTTTTACTGTTATCATGACAATTTACTTTGATTAATCTAAGCCATCTGATCATGCCTGTCCTTTTGCCTTCATTGACAATTAAATGAAAGTTTAGTCCCACATCATCCAAATGTCTTTGCCATTGCTCTTTATAACACTTTTGATTCATTAGTCTCTCGAGCCGTTTGGGGTTGCCTCCGATCACACCTGCCCTTCCACCTTCTTTGACAATCGAATGGATGTTTAGTCTCACAAAGTCCAAATGTCTTTGCCATTGCTCTCTATAACACATTTAGTTCATTTGTCTCTCGAGTCGTTTGGGGTTGGCTCCCCCCTTCCTCGACCAAGATTTCATCACTTGGCCCTGGTTGGCTTGATTTTGTGCTTGCTCTGGTCAGCTTTCTTAGCGGGCTGAGTTCGCACTTGTTCCGTTCAGTAGCTGTGGGCTAATTTCTCACCTGTTCTGTTTAGAAGCTCTACCTACAACCTTTAGGCTTCGCTTGCCCTTTTTAGGTCTATCAAAAAATTTTTACTTTAATTTATTTTTTAAATCCTTAAAGCCTCGACGGACCAGCCGTCTCGTCGGGTCTACCCACCCGATGCTACTATGAAAATTCCTAAGACTAAAGTGGTTTTATAATGTTTTGTAAAAATTTTATGCCAAAATTTTGAATCTAAGTATACAAAAATAATTTTATATTATGATAGTATTACAAGTGTCCTAAATGAGTATGAAAAGAAATTAATGCAAAATTATTCCTAAATTATTTTAAAAAATCAAATATCGATGTCTATACTTTTCATTAATAATACATGGCCCAAAAATAAAAATTCAAAAATTATTAAAATTATAACATTTTTAAATATTAATACTACTAGTGTGCCACATCTTCACAAAATTTGGACATCAAATTTAAGAAAAATAAAGAGATATTCAAGTATAAAAATTTTTGTGCATGCCTTTAATTTCCTTGAAACTTACCATCACTCCAATATTGTTGAAAGCAACTATTTTAAACATTTAATGTTCATGGCTTGACTTAATTGAATATTAATAATTTCAGTTAAAAAAAACTCATATGAGATATAAACATTTATGGTTAACTCATCAAACAAAAAGTATTCTCTCTACTTTCTCTACTGCAAAAACATCAACTATATGATTCCCCCATCATGTTGTATAATTGGCATCTCACTAAATCATTGTTATTAATTATTCACTTACTGTATTATATGGCCTCTCCATCAAACAGTATGATTCCTTCAACTCCATATATATGTTTATCAGAAGCCCATCTTACTCTTTGGCCTTTATCTAATCATATTTTATGAGAATTCCATGGTACTGTATGATCACTCCAACTATGATATGACAAAATTGTTGGACCGCACAATAAGCTTTCTTCTTGAACCAACTTAACTCTAATTGTATTATATATTCTCTTAATTGTATGATATGTTTATTAACTCCCTAAAAAAATTATTGAAAATCATATTGTATATTGAGTCTAATCATATAGTAGACTCACCTCCAAACAAAACTATAAGGCTTAAATTCAACTATATTTTACTATAAGACAACTCTAAAACCCCATAATTAATTATCATAGCATTCTTGTACAATAAAATAAAACCTCTAATTACTTTATAAAAAGGAATTAATTCAATAAAAAATATAATTTCAACTTTTTTACCCTATTTTAACTCATTGTAGTAGCTTTCTAATACGTTCTTCCCCTTTATTCTTATAGTAACAGTAAGTCTCCTTTCTGTCTTCCTTGCTGCTCTCCTTATGACCAACACAATTCTTTTCTTCTTTTTCTTTTTGTCCTCTTGAATGAAACTTTCTTCTTCCCTCTTCTCTTTTAGTAATAACTTATTTAACACTAATCTTGTTAAAGATAATTGGCTTAAATTAAATATTATTATTTGCCATTTAAATATTCACAATATAAATATATATCTTTATTATTAAAAAAATTGTAATTAATTATGTAGGACATAAAACATTATTAGCACACAATAATTATATTTTTCAAAGAGAGTTCTTTTTAATTATATACTTTAATAAAATTTTATTTTCATTTAAAAATATGACACACTTCTCAAAATAAAATTATTAATATTTTCTTTTAATTAATAAATATATTATTTAAGAAAATAGTTTTATTGTTATTTAAATTCTCATAATTACAATTATATCAATCAAATCTCAAGATTTGTAATATATTATATAGAGCAAAATTTTAAAATATTACAATAACAAAATTCTATTTTTGTAAGCATTATTTCATGAAAGCATATATATTATCAAGCATATCTTGATATATAAATATTAAATTATAAAATGATGTACTAATGCAATAATTATCAACCACTTAGAAAAATCATATTCTATATATATAAGAGTAAAAAAATAATAAATAATAAGCAAAAATATATTAATTATGAAACATTTTATATATTAATTTAATATTATGCATATATCAAAATTACAAGTTTTACTTATTGAATTTAGGGCGAAAACATCTTTTTTAAATTATTTTTTTTAATTTTTTGTAAATATAAACTTGCATGTTTATCACCAAATAATTTTTTAAATATATATATATATAAATAGACACACACACACACACACACACCATATTTCTTATGAATATTTCACTCAAATTATTATCTTTATTTTTCCAACACAAGCAAGAAATTTATTTAACCTTTGCGTGTTAATTATAAATTGGAGGTGTCTAAAAAAATATATATTTTGTGCTCTTTTGACACGAGAAAGTTGATAATGTTTTGGCTGTTGCTCCAAGCTTGCTTGGGTTCCCTGTCAAATATATATTCACACTCACCTGCTGGAAAATGGAGTAGGGAGATCGAAATGAATGGAGAAAGTGAAATTATTTTTACTTTCTGCAATCAATTGATCTCATAGTAGACACAAAACTAATGGATATTCTGGGAAAATATAAGAAACTCTAGAGCAAGTGGGATGTACATATTTTTATAACGGTAAGCTTCGCGATACAAATTGTGCTCATCTTCCTTGGACGTTTGAGAAAAACCTCAGCATCGAGAGCATGGATAAGAATGGCTGTTTGGAGCAACTATCTTTTGGCAACTTCGTTCTTGGCCTGCTAAGCAGCAGCATGGACCACAATAGCAACATCGCCATCCTTGCATTCTGGGTGCCTTTCCTTCTCCTTCGCCATGGTGGCCTAGACACCATCACCGCCTATTCCATGGAGGACAATGAGTTGTTTGCTCGACACCTTCTTGCCCTCTCCTATGAGCTCATCGTTGCCATCTATATTCTGTTTTGGTCTCTTCCAAGTAACCTCCTGCTGGCGCCCACCCTACTCATATTCTTTGTTTCCATCGTCAAGTATGCAGAGCGGTCTTACTCACTCTACAGAGCCAGCACTGATGGTTTCCATAGCTTGGTGGTCATTTCAAGCAAGTAAAGTCAATTAAACCCGATTTTTTCCAACCGTAGGACAATGGTCGCATGTGTGCATGATGAAAATGAAAAAGACGATTTGAATGCTTTGAAAGGAGCTTTCGATATGTACTCGGTTTGCAAGCCTTTCTTCGTGGACGTTATTCCACTTGTGGATGTATACAAGGTAATCGGAGACATGTTGAAGGAGACGACTGTCAAGGAAGTTTTGGGCCTAACAAGCATGGAACATAGCTATGCTTATGATGAGATGTACATGAAGGGTGCCTTTAATTGCTCACGTGCCAGCGTCATCCTCTGGGTGATCTGCTCTTCCGATATCCTTCTCGCTTTCTTGTTGTTCGTATTCTCCCCAAAGCATGGCTTTGACACTAGTGATGTCACAATCACTTATGTCCTGCTTGGAGCTTCCATATGTCTTGATACTATGGCTTCTCTCATGTTCTTGCTTTCCGACTGGTCAGTGATCCTCCTTCTCGAATTTAAGAAACTGGGCAAGTGGGGTTCACTTCTTACCCAATTCATTCTCTGAATAAGGAGAAGATTGTGGTGTGAAAGAAGATGGAGGCCTTCAGAGATGCTACAACTGAACTTGATCGCAAACTGCTTCAGGAATGCAACAGTACACTCGAAGGAACATGTATCACCACACAATTCGAAGAATAAGAGGATAAACAAATGGGCACAAAGAATAGAATCCAAGCTTAGACGACCCATTAGAGCATTTTTAGGAGGTAACGGTATTGTTCCTGGGCTGGACCTGTGGATTTTCATCCTAAACTTTGTTTTCACAAAAGTCAATAATGGCAATCAACTTCTTATAGAGCTCGTCACTGCACATGCTCAGAAATGCTTATAAATATCGTGGGGGTAGTTCAACAAAAAGACAGGGCTCGCTGCACTCCAACAAGTCAATGCCCAAGTATGGGTTGCCGCTGCATTCCTTAATTTGACAGAAGGCTTGTCAGCCGATCAGCAAGTTCTTGTGTGGCACATTGCCACACAGCTATGCTACCACTAGAAGCCCAAGAGTTGTAGCCATTGTATCATCCTCATGAAACACAACCATAGTTTAAGGGGTTAAGAGCGAAGAAGAGCACTTGGTGTGGGATGCAGAAGAGCACTTACCCCATTAGTCTGGTTAA
This sequence comes from Vanilla planifolia, assembly GCA_023846275.1. Lineage (NCBI taxonomy): Eukaryota > Viridiplantae > Streptophyta > Magnoliopsida > Asparagales > Orchidaceae > Vanilla > Vanilla planifolia. The sequence continues at coordinate 37,629,613 of CM043871.1, forward strand.
ACAATAATAGCAACTTATTTCAAGCTGACCATGATACAAATAAGCTTTAAAATAACAAAATCATGTAACAAAACAAAAAACATGATGCTCTTGCAATTAAAAATGGCAAATGTAACCATGACATACCTTTTTTTAATTTTCACGACAGTTTTAGCCTCGTACTTTTCTCTATCCCCTCTGCCTGCTCAAATGAGAACTACTCTCTCCTGCTTACTGAGCATGCTCCTAACGTGCACCAAAACACAACACATGATTATCATTTTTTAACCAATGAAGTTTAGTTAATTTCTTTTAAAATGCCAAACAAACTTGGATGGGTCAAACGTCACTATATTCACTCAACTCAAAAGTAAAATAAAATTGAATACATCCAAGAGGTTCTTATTGTTCTTATTCCTATCATTTCAATGAGATCACTCCCAAAGAATGGCTGGTGAGAAACATCAAAGAAAGCAACCATGTTATAAGACATTAAAAGTAGGAACCTATGAACTATATTTATGCAGCATTGAGCACAGATTTCTTCGTGCTTAAGACAATAAAATTTCTGACACAACTCGGTAATAATGCTTCCAATAGCTAATTTATAGATTGAATATAACTATGATGCTTTTGCTGGATGAAATAAAACTCCATTTGAATCTAATTACTTGTTCTAGAAATTACTCTCTATTGCCCAATTTTATTCAAATAATGCATGGTCAAATTATAAAACATGACTTAATCGCCCTAACAATGAAATTAAGTAATATCCTATGGAGAATTATGTGTCCAATAAAACCACGTCATCAGTATTTCATCTTCGAAATACTAAGCAGACTGATACTCCTGTAGGACTAACTATCTGGCTTCACTTCTCCAGACAAGATCAACATTAACATCATCAGGCCATTAAAAGCAATGAAATATGCATGAATAATAAACGTTGAGAAGTGAAATCAGAAGGGTCATCAGACTATTAGAAAGCGACCATGTTAGAGAGTTACCTCAAGTTTAACAGGGTCTAAATGTTTTGTACTTAGCTGCTCAGAAGATGGAATTTCAGAAGTTGCTGCTTTATAGCCTTCATCCTTTCTTAATAGACCATGTTTAGACAAGGCCTTCTTTGCCTCTTTATTTGCCTAACAAACATTTGAATATGATTTCTCAAGTTGAACTTCTAATCAAGACATGAAGACCCTGCATATAACTTATGCTCATTTATTTGATAAGGTCTGCCTTCAATTTCAAAGCTTGGTCAAGAACATCTGCATGAACAAGGTAATCTTTGCAGAAGCCATGCCATCAATAAATACAAGATAATTGATGAGCTGGTAAGAAAATTGAATATAGAAGATAAAAGATGAATTCCACCTTCAGTTCTTTGATATGTTGGAAGTCTTCATTAGAAACATTACCATCAGCTACATCAGTTGAAACTTCAGCAGCCTTGATTACTACAAGTCTTTTCAGAGAACGTGGACTTGCATCAACAACATTCAGTCATTTAACAAAATTTACTGGCTTCCTCTTCTTTCTATTTGACGGATCTTTCCCATCGTCAGCATCTTCATCTTGCCCATCAATACAAATGGCTTGCACTTCTATTTCTTCATTCAATTCTTCAGTGTCACAAACATTAGCCAATTCCCCATTATCTGAACCTTCTTCATCACTCTCATTCCTATAGGCATCATCTTCCAAACCATCAATACCACTAGATTGTTGACTTTCAGGGAAAAATTCATTGTCACTCTCTCCATCATTTTCTACAGAATCCTCATCTTCTTCATATGCAACTCTAGCATAGATACCAATGTCAACTAGTGAGGAATCATTTTCAGCTTTATAACCATAAGCAGCCATTTCATCCTCAGAACTACTATATAAAGGCATATCATCGTCTTGTTTAAATAACTAAACACCCGACACGTCATTGGCAACACTGGCTTCTCCAAATGCTTTTTGTTTGGCTTTTGAATCAATGGGTTGACCTCGATCTTTCTTGTCCAAAAATGAAGAGCATATCTATAGAAATGAAAACAAAATTGATTTTTTTCCAAAATATAACAAATTTGTCATTCTTTTTTCATCGCACATTAAAGATTCCGTAAAAAAATAGCAAAGTCAAAAACATACCTCTCTTAATAATGTGATCAAGGAGCATGCAACAATTGAAACAGCTTTGTCATGCAACTTTTTGTACAAGTCTTGAAGAAGGTCTTCATTCATCAACTAAATCACAATGAAAAAAAATAAAAAAAATTAAGAAAGATGATGGTAATTGCTCCTCTCATGCTGTAGTAAAAAAATAAAGGAATCCAAATATTCTTATGTTGCTATGAAGACCATGAATGAAAGAGCACTAGCTCAGTTTCTGTATGTAAACTGAAATAAGTCTTGCTTCCTTGGTTTTGATCACCTAGAAGCATTTTTAGTGCTAATTAGAAATTCAATATCAGAATTGCAAACTGAAAAATAGTTCATAAATTACCACTGATATGCAAATATGAAGGGAAATCATCATGTAAAGACACAATGATTCATGATGTCACAGAAGTGCTTGAGTAAATATATAAGGTGCAAATTCCATAATGCATTAGTTCCAACTATCATCTATCATACATCTAAACCATATTACTATTCCTTTCCTTTGAATGCTTGTTTAAGATATGCAGACACTTAAATCACATATATTTCCATCTTTTCAAAGGTGTAATTCATGAAAAATTGCAGTATTTATTACTAAATCGTCATGTGCACTAACTAGTCTTTTACATTGCTGCTACTTCTGGAAAAGTGCATTTGGCAGTATCAAAGCCATTTTAATTAAATATGTTTGCATATTTAGGTATAATTGAAAGGCAATTGCATAAAATGCAAGAGCATTAGTATGATAGCCTAAATTATTTAATCATAAAATACATTTGTGTTTGTATATTTAATGTTGAATATAAACTATACAGATCCAACACTATGAAGTCAATATATTTTGATGCATCTCAAAAAAATATCTTGTGGCTAATAGCTAGATTTGAAACTTGGGCAAACCATTGAGAAAATCTTGAAATGAGATATCTACCAGTACATTATTTGTGATTTTTTGAAGTCTTTTAATTTTTTTTTTATAAATTTATAACAAGAAAATTAAAACAATATTTTATATAATTATCTTTATTATTATAAAAAGAATATGCTTACCCTCCCTAATCCTTTTTATCTATGCTCTAAGCATGAGGAGGTCTAAGAAAAAAATGAAAAGCTTAGGAGAAAAGAAAATGATAATAGCTTGTGCTTGGGTCGAAGGACTGCAATAAGCAAAGCTTCACTTAAGAAAGTCACTATAGAAACTACTTCAATCTAAGAAAAGAGTTTCATAAAAGAGCTCATACCTTGAATTGCATAAAAAGGATTGTTAAAAGCATACTTTTAACTGAGATTTTCCTCCCTTAGAATGCTGTTAAATTTTTTATTGAGCGTCTCAAGCAATGGTTTTGAAGTAACCAAATACTGGGATCAATTTGGTAGTGTTGTTAAGAAAGTCTATGTCACATACCGTACAATAGACTTAATTGCACAAAAGGACAAGCAAAAATATACCATACGATATGAGAGGATCACCTTTACAATTGTTGGCACCTGAATTATGGGCAATGTTACATTGATATATGATAAGATCAACCCTGTTGTCTTTAGTAGCTAAATGATGAGCCACGGTACGACAAGGACACTATCATTATAAGTAGAAGATACTAGGCAATGTGGGGGATGGTTTTGTAAAGCAAAAGAAGGATTTAAAAACATTTTGTAACTATGTTTGTGAATACTCATTGCATAAAGAATATATAGTTTAGAAAAATAATTAAAAAAAGAAAAATTAAAATAATGTTTAAGAATTTAAAAAATCTTATGAATAAAATATAAATAATTACTAACAGCATGTAATAAAAATTATAAAAAAAAGAAAATATAAAAAAAATGAGAAGGCAATAAAAGTGACATAAAAGAGTCATCATAAACAATCTAAAACTATAATATAAATTAGTTAAATTGCTAAATTATTTTAAAAAATTATTTTGGATTGTGATGTACTGTGATACGAGCATACTACATAACATATAGTTATCTATACTTATGTTATGATTTATATGACAACATACTATAATTATATACACACACATATAGTAATTAAAAAATTAAATAAAAAATAGAAATATATGATAGAAAAAGAAATTAAAAAGAAAGAGAGAATGATTGACTAAATAAATCTAAAACACGAAAATGACGAAATAAGAATGTGATGATTTCTCTATGACCCCATCTCGTGATTATTCGATATGAGAAAATTACCTTTTGTATTGTTGGTACCTAAATTATGAGATACAAAAAAACAAAAAAAACCTCCACCATGAATACAGGATTCTAAACAATGCTTGCAATGGTACAATGGTATATGATACGATCACCCCTATTGTTTGTAGTAGCTAAATTGTGAGCCATAGCACGATAAGTACAGCACCATGTGACTACAAAATACTGGACAATGTGAGTAATGGCTCCATGATAAATAATCTGATATGGAATCCTAAGTGAGAATAGTGATCATTTGAAAAAAAAAATAAAATCTTAAAAAAATACTTAAAAAATTTTAAAAATAAAATAAAAAGAATACAATATGAGAACAGGAAAAAAATAATATATGATATTAATATTATACAATAAATATGTGTATTATGAGCATATATACAATGATTCAACATTTTATATCTTTTATCGATAGCATATATTATTCTTAATTATTGCTCCATCTTTTTTTAACCACACATCCATATTATTTTATCTTCTTGCAATTAGTAGTTTACAAATTAAGTATATTATGCTTATTTACTTATATTATAAGCCTAGATACGTGCACATACAAAGCTAAGGGTTCTTAAAATATAACTTAAGATTTTGAATTAAATAGCATATTATTTTTTAAACTTTGTGAAAGACATTAAATGCATAGAAATTTGTTATACTTAGTTGACAAAAAAAATTTATATACATTTCAACTTATCTTTCATTTGATAGCTTGAGATCACGTTTGCTTCTTTCTATGTTATTATTTTATCTTAAGATATTATATTGGATATTTGATGCTTTTCATCACCCCAACTCTTTTTTGGAATTGTGTCCTCTAGATTTGTCACATGCCCTCTTTATTGTATGGTATTCTAATATTGTTAGTATATTTTAATATTAAGCCAAACAGGGAGTGACAATTAGACCATCAAAAGTGCTAATACAATAAATGTTAACTTTAGGAGTGTGTGGACACTGTTGGCTTACCAACAGCTCTTTTCCACTTGCACCAAATTGGAAGCTGGTAGAAAGGCATACAGTACTATCGCTTTCTAGTGTAGCCACTTACAAGCCAACACCATCTATGAAAAAACTAAGTTGGACACAAAATTCTTCACAAAGGAAACCAAGCAAGGACAAAAACATCCATTAAAACAACACAAAAATACTCGACAATAGTCCAAAATAATTAACAAATAAAATTTCTTCAAATCATAACAAATTCAATAGAAACCAAATCAGATGAATAGAACACATACCAATGGCATCCTCAAGCGCACCTCACGTACAATTCAATTTCTGAGCAGCCAAAAGAAGAATCAAAATGAATATGCAAAGAAGTATGATTCTAATCTCAGAAAGCAATTAAATTGACAATTGCCTTTTGTGACCATAGGCTTCAAACAAAATTTCAACAATTCTCAATAAAGATTTTTAAAATTAAAAATATCATAAAAGGAAGCACTGGCTACTACTCAATAGATCATGACCTTGAAATTAGACCATTTTGTTAAAAAAGTAACAAATTCAACTACAGGATTATTTAATGTTTTTTACTTGAAAGACAGATATATTATGCTTTATGTGGAATTAACATCTCTTGGCCAAAAAATGGACCCATTTTAAAGCTTTTGATAGATTTGTTAGCATGTTTAGAAACCCCATAAATTCCGACAATGCTTAAAAAAACTAGATAATATTGGTACAATTATAAATTCTCAAAATAAGTTGTTTTTAACAATACAGATGAACTATGAATCTAATTTTATGTTCCTCATTCAATCTTCAGTTATATATATAATATGACACCCAACACACCCATGCAAACAATCTAAAACCTCAAAAAGAAGTTTAAAATTAAGCAAAAAAATGATAAGACAAGAATGAAAAGGGAAAATCTAAGAGAACCAAAAAAATTGCCATCAAACTATACGTATCACCATTCAACCAAGTAAGGGGAAGCAGACATCATTAACAGTAGGGAGAAAACACCATCATAGAAGCAATCACGGCTAAGAAGTATAAATCTGATTATCTAATTGGTGTCTGCATACGAAAGACATAAAATAACTACATGGAGATCGACAAAAAGCTAACCACCTCAAATCGTTCATTGCATACATGAAGATAAGAGAAGAGCATCTCAGCAAAGCCCTGTGGAGTTAGACAAAGCATGAATTACAGCTTGGAACAAGAATTCTCAAAAAAAAGCAAGACTTCAATTCAAGGTTTATTAACCAGTGCATCTTTAAGATCAATAAGAGGAGGGTAGGAGTTTGCTACTTCATTTTTTGATGATTGACGTTGCTATCTTTTCATACTGCTAACAACATGTTGCAATTTTGCCTTTTTTCTTTTTCTTGCTTGAAGTAGTTCCCTTGTATTGTGCCCAAAAATGTACAAAGATATCACTATTAGAAAAATATTTAGTAATTCCAGTACCTATCCCAATTCTACAACAATGATCATATGAAACATGCATTAATAATGAAAGTGTTCCATAAGTCAAGTTTTTCCTTACAATACAATTACCATCACCAGCATTTTTGTAATCACATAGACTGCAGGTAAAATAAAAAAAATCCTTCAAAAACCTGAGAGACTATCAAGACCTTTCAGTGGAAATAGCACGTTTTTTCAATTTAATATCATAAACTTCAGTTAAAACAAAAATGTAAACTCAAGCTAAAAGTTCAATAGAACAGAGTGAGCAACATGAAAATCTACCGATGGAATTGATGCAAAAGTACTAAAATTGAGAAGATACATATCGAAGTTTTGATGAGAAATTTCTTTGAAATATTTTTGGCAAGCATGTATCACCCAACTAAATTATAGAGGCCATCTGTGAATATTTTTTTACTTAAGGTATAACGATGACATTTGAAAATTCTCGAATTTATGCATATCAACTTCTGCACCTCCAAGTGAGTAGTTATTCTTTACGATGAATGAGCATTGTCACAAAAAACTGTTCTTCTGAATACACAAGAGAAAAAATATTAGAATAATATAGCAAATCAGCAAGTAAGAAAACGGTTTCCAATATAGCATTCCATTCAAACATGTGAAAAATAGGTTGAAGCACTTATACTAACTGAAGCATGTCTTGACCAAAGCACAAACTTTGAGTCAAAGACTAGGCACAAAAAATTGATTGAATGTCCTCAAGTCAAATTGAAAATATTAAAGAAATTTACCTAATTTACCCAACAGCGAAGACCTGGTTAGAATATCACTTTAGTTTTTAATTTTTTAGGATTTCTAGAACATTAGTAAAGAGCATTTATTAGTCAAACGAAAAATAACATGCTGGAATGATCGTCCTTGTAGAGGATATCGACATAAAACTTTAAAGCTAAATACTCGGTTAAAACTTCTACAACTAGAACAAAAAGGCTTTTACTTTATTGAATCAAGACTTGCACAATAGTTTCAACATGAACTATTCGATCGAAAATCCAAGACCTTATGCAAATATTTTGAAAGCCCCATCATCATCTCATAGTTAAAGTGCAATATATGTCAATCATTGTTTGCTGACCATTAACACCAAAATATATCATGGACTCTAACACCACCTAGATTATCATATGGAATAACTATGGCATCACATCATGCTTATTGCATCTTCATCACTCCATACAAGAAAGCAAAAAAAATAAATTGTAGACACCAACTACATGCCTTATAAACAGCTTCCCTACTAAGAACGACTTGTGGATTTTGGATATATTCATCATCCTCATCACTTGAGGCTTCACTATCATCATCATCATCAACAACACGCTAATAACCAAGAAGGAAACACAGAGCCGATACCATGACCATTTGTTCGGCAAAAAGAAACAATAAGAAAGGGAAAATAAGATAACTAATGGGACTTAATCAATTGCAGAGATAAGGAAAATATCAACCTTCAAGAACTGTGAAACCATGCTTTGCAAATAGCATTAGCAGTTTGATCATCAAAACGTAATTTCATACAAGAAATCATACATCAGTTATTATTATCAACAAAATTAAGAAAAATGAGCAAAAATAGAGTATTATATGACATCACGCACTTGTAGCAATGAGAAAAATTTTTTTTGAAGTTTCTTATTTTTTGCTTCATTTCTATGTTTTTATTTCATGTGCCGAATACTATGCACAACATAGGAAATGCAAGTTTTTTGAGGTTTCGATCACCAAGGATATGAAGGTCCATATATAATTCAAGAGGCTCATCCAACTAGACAATCTACCTATACAAATAAGTAAAGCATAATTAAAAGCATAAACTTTAAAAAAAACAAGAAAAATCAATAACATGCTAGAGAACTTCAATTTCTGTAGAATCATTGGAACAACATACCTCTTGCAATACTAAATGATATTATGAAAAAAAATTCCGTTTTGGTTATTTTAAGATCATTTGGTTTAAGCCCATAAAATTTCACAGCCTTCATCTAGGCATTTGGAGATGGTTAATTATTTCACATAAGCGATTTCTCTTAGCTTATAGTATAGACTTAAAAACCCTACTTATCCATCTCTTTTCAATTCTTTCAGTTGACCTCTAGGCAACTCTATGATGTATCTTTCCATTTATGTCGAACACCTCCCAACCATCTACTTCTATGACTTGTACCTCTCTATTGTCCTCAAAGTAGCCAAACCATGGCAGTGTATGTCCAAAATTGTGTTAAAGCTAATGCTTAGGACTTCCTATAAGCAATGTGATATATTGTCTAAATATACTTAAAGATTAACAAAGATGGTAATATAAAAAATGAGTTAATTGAAAAGAAGTAAGGATTCCTACACCATCATGGATGGATATGTATAAACAAAATAATTTCAAGAAACTAGAATTAAATCATAAATTTCACTAAGTTAATTAACATCATGATTCATAAGAAGATAAATGTTGCTACTGTTCAACACACTAGGCACATTGTCAGAAAACCAAGGTATTACAAATTTTAGGATTCAAGCTTCAATGCTCAAGTAAGAATTGAAATAGAAATGGGTTAGTACAATTTTGGATAAGTCTAGAAACAATTAAATAACGAATGTTTGTTATGGGATAAGTCTAGAAACGATTAAATAACGAATGTTTGTTATGGGATTAAAGAGCTTAATGAAGAACATAAAATGATTGTAACATTTTCTTATGATTGCTTCAAGGAACAAAAAACATTTTCTTAATTATACAAGGGAATCATCATGAACTAAAATTAATTATTATTATGATATTTCCCTCACATGCTCGAAAAAGCATTAGAAAAAGAAAAAAAAGCTAGCATTGTACATACTAAAATTATGAAAACATGTATAACAAAGCATTGATGACTATATAAGGAGGCTTTATATTGATAAGGCATTAGAAAATAATAAAACTAAATTAAAATTTCATATATTAAAAATAATTTTGCACACCTAAGGAGAACATATTAAAAATTTCTTAATTACAATTGAATTTCGTTATGGCTATGCTTTAAGTCCTTGGGTGTGTTCGTAAAATTAATTTCAAAAATGTTTTCTACCTATACACTAAAAGCATCAAAAACATTTTGAAAATTTCTCACAACTTCCATTTTTGCACATAAAAAGTTAATGCTTCATAAGTACTTTTGCACTCCTCCATTCATAAAACTTTCTAACAACATATGCAATAAAAGACACCTTTAATTTTACACTAATTATTGATGCAATTGTAAAATTCTAGTTAAACCATTATTATGCATTTTGCTAATATTTTATACAATTTGATAAGACTAAGCAAAGAGATAAATCAAAACTGAGACTAAGCAAATAGATAAAAAAAGCTGAGTCTATGAACAATGACTCCGAAATTTAAATGGTATCACATCTCTAATTCTTTTAATAAATATAAGGAATTTATATTTAGAAAAGTAATTCAAAAAACATATTCATTGTAATAGTTATCATGAAAGAAACAATGCAAAATTTTCTTATTTTGAGCCTATACTTCAAAATGATAGAAACATTAACAAAAAAATGTCAGTAATATGATCCAAGCACCGAACAAATAAGATGAAAATAAAACATAGTTCTGAGTGTTGTGTCATCAAAATATCACACTCAAGAATAAAGGCAAATTGATAAGTTTGAATGGTATCAAATGTCAATGTATGAGTACAAACACACAAATAAAATAATTACTATCGAGATAAACCTTTTAAGTTTGAAGAGTAACTTACTATAATAGAGAAAGTTGACATTCTACTAATTGAAGACAAGCCTAAAGAAAATCAATCTTGATGGTTTGGTTATGTTAAGAAGTTTACTTTGTGATTCTATAAGAGAAGTAGATTATTGAATCTTTCGTATAAAAAAGGAAAAAATATAGAACAAAAAAAATGACTATTGACTATTGGAAATGGCTTTAACAACTTTGGATCCAGAAGAAAGACAGTTAATGAAAAGAAACAATAACATCTTAGAATCAATGTATCTGACCTCACTTGATGTGTTAAAGGACTTTTCTTGTAATTATAATAACAGAATATGAATTCGATGTTGTCAGCCTAAACCTATTATTATAGGTATCTAGCAGAAGAAATATACAGCCTCACAAGAAATAGTTAAGATTCTATATTTAAGAAACCATGGGAAAAAAGTGCTTTTTTTGTTCTTTGTAGAGGGAAATCAAATTTTTACCTTGACCAACAATTAGAAAGGCCTAATCATGGCTAACAACTTATCAACAATTATAATCTTTAGTAAAAGCTCAATGAAGTGGAAGTTTCCCATTTTCTCCAATGCCCAGTTCAAAATATAACTTTAATGGATATAAACTAAAGATATTTTGACCCATTAAAATGATGAACAGAAATATGTTGAATAATGGAGCCCCTCCAAATTTAAGTGTATCGGACACTATAACAGATTTGACCAAAAAATAAAAATAAAATAGCAAACCTTCTCATTTACGAGGAGGATGTTGGCTTGTGCTAGATTGGAACGAAGGGAAGACTGGAGGGTCCGAACTTTGGATTGAAGGAGATGAGAGTCTAATGAGGAAATTCAGCGAGGCGTCGGGGATAGTATGGGGTTATGAGTGCTAGGAACGTCATGAGCTCACCGAGATCCTTCGAGACGACTGGGTTCGACGATGTGCTGATCGTGGATTGCTGAAGGAAGAGATGTAGGGACGATTCAAAGTGGTCGTAGATAAGGAGAAGCTCCACCTCGCACCCTTCTGGGTACAGCTTCATCCTGGATTGAGGTAGAGGAAGGCTCAACCTATCGGCTGCTTTCTAGATGCAGATAAGAAATCCAGCAAGAGGAGGTTTGCCACTGTCGCCATTTCTACAAATCAGTTAACAAAACCCTATTCAAAGGGAAGCTTAGATGAACCAAGCTAAGGAGCTTACGTGGTTTCAGGATAGCAAATGTTTCAAACTGAGAAGTAGAATTGTGTCATTAGAGGAGAGTTGCAAAGTTTGAATCGTCGATGATGTAAGTTCTATATTTTTCTATTATATTACTATGTTGAATTCATTGAAGAAAGATTAGTTGTCATATCACAATATACGATAAGCTTATGATAGAGCTATGAGAAGGCTGTCAAAAATAATTGTATTTGTCATTTTGCTAAATCACACTAATACTAAGAGCACAATTATTGTTGCATAGATGAATCTGTCATACAAAATAATATAAACATCATATTGTATGATCTATTTCAGTTGAAAGAGAATTGATAAGTCTAAATAGGCAGATTAGTACACTGTTGGTGATCGTAAGGTGTAATTTCAAGTTATATAATTTTAACAAAGTTGAATGGTATAATATGATGCATTTATCAAATTAATATGAAAAGCGGATGATGTTAGGAGAGAGAAATAAAACCATTTAGTAAAATTGGATTAATCATATGATACAATCAGTAAAGAAGTCTCCATATCATATAGTGCATTTATATGGATCATAGAATAACATAAAAAATATATTAAAATATGAGGAGTCAAATTAGAACATATAATACAATATTATTATCATAGAGTATGATAGTTTTATTAGATTTGTAGATTCAAATAAACAAATATATTAGGTAATAAGGAATAAAAAAGTCGTGTAATACAATAATGATATCATATATGTATGATATAATATAGATTAATTGATTCTAGATAATTGTATGATATAAAGAATTGTTGAAATATGATATAAGGAACAACTTAATGATAAAAAGAGAATTTACATAATTTTAACTACTTATAATTCGGATGTATGTTGACCCTTACATAAATATAATATTTTAAAAGCTAAAATAAATTAAAATTTAAAAGGGAAGGTAACCATCATATTTAGATAGAAAAATTGGATAACATGTTATGCAACATGATAGTATTATTTTAGTAATATTTCTTTTTTATATATCTTGTTATAAATTTTTTTTATGAATAAAATTTAAAAATATAAATAAATTTATAATTTGTAATCTAACATAATATTATTTCATTTTGTTTCAATAAAATTATATTTATTATGGTGGAAAATACTTATATATTATAGTTTAGTATGATACTAATGATTTTTTATATTACTTGGTACATGACTTTATTAATTACAAGATTTACATTATTTTATTCATGTATTTGTTATATGGAATCATAAAAAAGTAAATTGAAGCAATATAAAGTAAAAATACTTAACATATAAATAATGTATATTAGTTTTGATAATAATAAACAGGCTGACATAAATATATATATATATATATATATATATATATATATATATATATATATATATATATATATATATATATATATATATATATATATATATATATCAATAGTTTTGATGAACATATCATACGATATTATGTAGTTGAAAAGTAAAAATTAAAAATATCTTTTTAAGGATATTGTCCTCAATATTATGCCTATGAGATGTTACAGTATCAATCTTCAAATTAGAAATTTTTAGTGTGTTATGATATTGATGACACTAAACCCAATAGATGTTATTATAAAGTATTGATCTTTAGATTAAAAATATGCCTAGTGTATGTGTTATGACATCATTATTTATAATGGATGTTATTATGTCAACCAAATTTTATCATAAGATTTAGCTACCATACTTACCATAGGGCATTAAACCGAAGGAGCTATCATAAAGTCAATATTTGGATTAGACATCTACCTAATATTATTTAGATAGAGTAAATAGATGATGATTAGAGGATATATATTTTTATAATTATTAGATCTAAAGAGAATAGTTATTTAAGGAATACTAAATTTGATGATTATATAAAATATTAAAAATTAGAAAGAATAGAAAAACTAGTATTCATATTTTATGTTGTTTACTTATAGTATGCATGACATTTAGTATAATTTCAAACTTACACAAGTGGTTTATTATCATGGTTATGAAATGGATTTTTTTAATTCAATATATTTGATTATTTTAGCATTCCTTTATGTTTAGTTGTCTTATTTGATTTATCTTTTGAAATAATTAAATATAATTTGTGCTTACATCATAGATCATGCATCCATTAAATTGAGATTTGGGGATTTGACACCGAGACAGAAGACCACACTCTTAAGATTTTTCAGTGAGCAATACTTTGCATGGGTTCGGTAATTGAAAGTAAAATAAAACATCAATTTGAACTTTATATATATTGTTATACAAGTTATATCTATATTATATTATGATGATAATTTATTTGTATGATTTTATTTTAGTTAGTGCTAAGGATTCTGTGATATCGTCATGTCTATATAGAATTTACTTTCCTCACTCAATATTTTATATGCATAAAACACTTGATTATCTTATTTAATTAAGTGATTAGTTTGGTACCTAACATTAAGACGTTATCAACTCTACTTTGTTAAGGATTCCTCAATCACTTTGATAAGAAATCAAACCAATTATAGGCATACAAGTATAATCTACACATTTTTTATGAGACTTCTCCTAATAAGAAGTAGATCTTATCAACTCTAATTACCTAACTTTTATTTTTATTTTGTTAACTTAAGCCCTTGTATTTTTCTAAAGGAGTTCAAGATTATTAATTCTTTACAAGTCATTTCAAGACATATAAATGAAAGTTTTTTCACTTTTTTAAAAGATGTAACTTCCAAATGATTATAGAAGCAACCTCCAATATTAAATTTCTCTGTTAAGTAATACAAGAGCATATTTTCTATCTTCTTTGTTAGTTACATTAAACATAAGTAGTTCTTTGATTCACTCATTAATCTAAGATAACATTAATTTGAGCCTCTTCAAGGCTTTCTCTAATTCTTCAATGATGCTTCTAAGGAAGCGAATAAAGAAAATTCTTGCATTACACAAGTGAGAAATCTTTAACATGGTTTCTACATTGTCCTCACAAGAAATCTTTAGAAGAATTTTGTGGCTCATTAATGAGAAAGAATTCTCCTTCGCACTTATTGGGAAGCCAAAAGGAAAAGCATATTTGCCTTAAAAGTGTCTCATCCAATGGCAAAAATGACTAAGACTTGGTAAGAACTTTCCTCAAAAAGCTTATCCAAGTGACCACCATCCTCAAAGCTACTAAGCTCAACACGTTGACACCTTTAAATGCATCACCTAAAGAAATATTGGCACAATAAAGAGAAAGGGCAAATGCTGAAAGTTGAGGTAAGTCTTAATGCACAACCAAGGCCAAATAAAGTTATGTAAATTCCATGATGAAAAGGAAATTGTTGGTAATTTGCTATAATTTGCTTTATTATGTATTTACTTAATATTAGAAGAATACTTCATTATTATTTGTGATTATTTATGCTGATAATTTGCTATAATTTGAAACGAGGGGATCGGGATGAAACAAATGTGGTTGTACTCATCTCCATGAGCTTTATCTATTTAAATATTATTTTTTATAAATTTAAATATTATTTTCTAAGAGTTTGGCATGCTCTTAAAGACATTTTGATTCATACCTAATTTGATGATTTAGGATGTTACACTCATTTATCTTAGTGCCTTGGAATGCAACTTTCATATCTAATTTATCTTATTTCTTTTAGTTTTTTAATTGGTTTGGATATATTACTATCTAAATCTTTATTGCTTTGTATTAGATTTTTTAATTGCTTTAATCATGTTATATTACATTGATTGAATTTATCTCACTTATGCTTCAATAAATATTTACTTAATTTTTAATAATAATATTTTTGTATACATTTATATATTGATAATAGTAAAAGGCTATTTCAATATTAAAACATATGCAAATGATATCATGCTATGCTAATACTCATATAGTCATGTCATTGCATAATGTTAAATTAGAGTTTAGTAAAGCAACTCTCTTATATCATAATTAATTAATTAATGTATCAAATGGTTTTGAGATATTACTTTCTTGGACACTCCTTTTCCTTTATCTTCTCTTCTCATTTTTTATACAATTCATATTATATTTTGTCATCATTGCCACTTTTTATGAAAAAGCACTTAAAAAAAGAATTTGAAATAATCTTTAAACAAGATTATATACTTTAACATTTTTAGCTTCATATTATATGATATCATCTGAATATCAAATCATATGATTCATGCATATATATGCCAAATTACCGATTATATGGGAAATCTCTATTAGACCTTCTTCTAAACCCATTATATTCATTTGATCAGCTCATCATACTTGTATGATGTTAACAATCACTTGTCAAAGAAAGGATTAAATAAGGCAATTGTTATGGTGTCTTTCCTAAATCAATTGTATTTGTTTAGTTAATTTAGCACACTAGAACAATGATCAACTAACTGAGCCATTTACACAAAGCCAAAGCCCCATCACTGGTTATGTTTTATAGATTGTATCAAATGATTTGGTTGATTGCTTGGTTGAATCATAACAACTAAAAACTAACAAACTCAATCATAAATCCACCAAAATCACACAAGATCCAGTTCCAAAACACCCCAAATAGCAAATATATGATTTATGAAGATGAACTCAATTATGAACTTACCTTAAGATGTGGTTCTAGTAAAGTGAGGTTAAAATTTTTTTTTTCTTCATTTTGCTTTTTTTTTCTTTTTCTCTATGTTTTCTTTGAATTCCCACAAGATCTCAAGCTAAATCTCCTTTAACACTCTCCCTATGCTCTTTCTCTTCATGCTTCATTTATGCACTACTGAACTTTTCCAAATTTCTCGAGACAATAGAGAAAATATTTTGTTATTTAATAAGAGGATTATTTTATTAATTAATCAAAATTTCTTATCTTTTTATATTTTTTAGTTTTAAATATTTATAAAAATTTTGAATAGTTTTTGAAAAATATAAACCTCATACATACTAATTTGTCAAATTGAAACCTTCAGCATAATATACTCAGATTTTGTATTCTATCATTACTATCTTGGCATGCTTTTCAAAATGCTTATTCATGAATAAATTCTCATGTTTCAAATATTACATACACTAATTAAATAATTTAAACTTATTTAGAAGGAATTATTAAGTTAATAAAAAATACTATTACATATGCACTTTGTTATCAAAAAGAGATATTGTATAAGCTTTGGCCATAACTCCTAATTAGTTGTAGCGAAGAAAAGAAAATGGGCACTTTGTGAAAATTCTTGAATAGAAGTGTTTCAATGGCATTAGGAATATGAAGGAGTTAGAGAATTTCTCATAGAACATGGAGCAATACTTAATCTACTCATGTGCTGGATGCATAGAAAGTGATCATTTTTACCATGTTCTCATCTGAGATGCAATAGTATGATGAAAAATGTAGAGTGTTGATGATGCAAATGATGGAAGGATGAAAATTTATATATAAGAAAAATTTAAAAGAGAAATAAAAGATAAATTTCTCCCTAACAACATTTTGTGGACGGCTTGTGATGCCTTCAAAATGTTAAAGTATAGTGGATTCATGAAAGATTATGCAAAGAAATTCAATTCTCTGATTCTAGATAATAAAATTATATCAAAGAAATATAAGCTTTTCAACTTCTTTTATTGGCTACAACTATGGATACAGTTGGCACTTTTTTTGGTAAAATGTGAAAGACTTATCAAGCATAATCATTATTGTCGATGCACTTGTTGACTAAGAGTCTCCGAAGTTTTAGATGCCCTTCAAAATCTAGAGGAAATGACAAGGAAAAGAAAGGAGAGTAGAACTAGGATGTCAAGAAGCTTGGTTGGCACGAGAAAAATGAAGGAAATGAAAGCAAAAGTTATCATCTTTCCAAGGTACAAATAACTCTAATAATCAACAAGGTTGTTCCTTGTGTAATGAACCTCATCATGCTCAAGAATGTCATAAGGGAGACAAGCTTAATGCTCTTATGGTTGAGAAAACCAATGAGGAATTTCATCGAGAAGTTGTTGTACTTGTCAATCTTTTGTAAATGCTCGATCCTTTAATGGTTGGCTTAATCAACTATTAAACACAATAAGTAATGATGTGATAGTTACAAACTCTTTGTTGATGCACATCTTGATGAAAGCAAATGGACAAGAAATTATGGCCATGGCTGACATGGCTGCGACACATACATTTGTGGATACCATGCTTGTTTAGAAATATAGATTGCAAGTGAGAAATTTATCTAATTTCTAAAAATAATGATTGCAAAGGTTCAAGTTGTGGTAGAAATGGCCCATGGTGTACCCTTAACTTTGGAAAGTTAGACATGAAAGATAAACTTGTTGGTGAATCCTTTGGATAGTTTTGATTTGATTTTGGGGGTGAACTTTCATAGGAAGTTTAAGATAGCCCTGATACCACACCTTGATGATGTCATGGTGATGTAAGAAGACACTCCTTTTCATTCATTACTATTATCCTTATGGGAAGAAGATATTGAAATGAAGAATAAGCTAGAATGTATTTTAACAATGATATTGGAAAAGGATTGAAATTAAGTGAGGACAAGCACTTTGTTACATTGATTGTGATTAAGAAGGATTAAGTCATTATATACTTGATGTAGTCATAGAAGTTATCAAAGAATTTGAATATGTCATGCTTCTCGTGTTGCTTAAAAAGCTGCCTCCAAAAAGGGAGATTGATCATAAAATCAAGTTGCTACCTAGTGTTGTTCCTCCTACCTATCTCCTATATTATGTGTCACCATTAGAGTTGACAAAATTTCTCAAATAATTGAATAAGTTGTTCGATGTTAGCTTCATTCAATCATCTAAAGCTCTATTGGGTGCCCTAGTGTTATTTTTAAAAAAACATGATGGTTCCTTGTGAATGTGCACAGACTATCATGTATTGAAGAAAGTGATAATGGAAAACAAGTGCCAAGCTCCTTTAGTGCAAGATTTTTTGGATCAATTATATAAGGTAATAGTATTCTCTAAGCTAGACCAATGATCAAGATATCGACATGTCAAAGTTGTGGCTAAAGATGAAGCCAAGATTACTTATGTGGCTTAATAAGTATCTTTTGAGCTTTTAGTCATTCCTTTTGGCTTAACAAATGTACATGTTATATTCTAAAATTTAATGAAGAATATTCTTTATGAGTATCTTGACGAGTTAATTATGGTATGTCTTGACGGTATTATTATCTACAATAATTCTCTTGAAGAACATTTTGTGCAATTGTAAAAAATGCTGTCTAAATTAAGAGAATTTTAACTTTATGCAAATATGGAGAAGTGTAAATTTGTTAAGGAAGATATCATGTTTCACTATAATTCCATAATAAGTTCATTTGACATGAAATAATAATTGTTGGACAAATATGGATAAGCTATCACAAAATAAATAATTATTAATTTATATTTTGAAATATTTATCTCCTTAAAATATTAGAATTTTTTTATTTCTCAAACAATTTACCTTATTTCTTCAAATTTTTCTCTAAAATTTAGTTATATAAATATTTGTCATTAAATCACCTCTCTTAAAACCTTGACAAGGTTTTAATTTGGCATGATTATATTGTCTCAATTTATGTTATTAGATCTTTAATATATGTATATAGTTAATATTATAGCTATAATTTATTATTTTGTTTCTTATAATTCATTATAATTCCAAGCGACATCCAATCATGAAGAAACAAATTTTTGACTCATCGTGATGTACTTTATTCTATTACATTGTTATTATAATAATTTCAAATATTTTTTAGGTTTCGACCTAATTTCTTAGACATTTTATTCTCACCTAATTTCAAGCTTGAGTATTTTATTTTTTATCTCTTTAGTAACTTAGAATATAACTATCTTGAAATATTTATCTCGTTTTTTCACATTTTTGGTTCAATTTGATAATATTATATTGCATCAATTTATCTAATTTCTTCTTGAATATAAATTTATTAATATTAAAATAATAATTTATTAGTATTAATGCTTATTTATTATGTTAATTTAAAGTAATTCCAAATGATGTCTGATCTAAATGCTTCACCTACTAAATCTATTTAGAAAATAATTTATATAGTTTAAAATATTTTATTTTTTGTTTTTTTGAAAAACCTTATGTTATTTTAATTACACGTGGTTTCATGATCAAGAATATTACATTCAATCTCTTTATTATTTTGGATAGTAGCTTTATTGTACCATTTATCTCATTTTCTTCAAATATTTTTCATCAATTTTGTCTGGTTATTATATAACTCTAAATCTCTTCTCATGTGATTTTTATATAATTTTGATTTGGTTATATTCATTGATTCAATTTAACTTTTTTCGCTTTATTATATATTTACTTAATATTGGAAGAATACTTCATTATTATTTGTGGTTATTTATGTTGGTAATTTACTATAATTTGAAACAAGGGGATTCGACATGAAACAAATGTGGTTGTACTCATCTATATGAGCTTTCACTATTTAAGTATTATTTTTTAAAATTTTAAATATTATTTTCTAAGTGTTTGGCATTCTCTCAGAGACATTTTGATACATTCCTAATTTGATGATTTAAGATACTATATTCATTTATCTTAGTGCCCTCGAATACAACTTTGACATATAATTTATGTTACTTTTTTTAATTTTTTAATTTATTTGGATATATTACTATGTAAATCTTTATTGCTTTGCATGTGATTTTTTGCATCGCTTTAATCTAGTCATATTACATCGACTGAATTTACCTCATTGATGATTTAATAAGTATTTACTTAATTTTTAAATAATAATCTTTTTGTATACATTTATATATTAATAATAGTAAAGGACTATTTTAATATTAAAACATATGCAAATGAGAACATGCCATGCTAATGTTCATATCATGATGTCATTACATAATGATAGATTTGAGTTTAATAAAGCAATTCTCTTATATCATAATTAATTAGTTAACATATCTAATGGTTTTGAGATATCACTTCCATGGACACTCCTTCTCCTTTACCTTCCCTTCTCAATTTTTTGTAGAATTCATATTATATTTGGTTGTCATTACCACTTTTTATAAAAAAGCACTTATAAAAATTATTTCAAATAGTCTTTAATCAAGATTATATACTTTAACATTTTTAGCTTCATATCATATGGTATGATCTCTATATCACATCGTATGATCCATGGAATACATAGGCCAAATTTTTTATTATATGGGAAATCTCTATTAGACCTTCTTCTAAACCCATCATATTCATTTGATCAGCTCATCATACTTGTACGATGTTAACGACCACTTGTCAACGAAAAAGATTAAATATGGCAAATTTTGTTATGTCTTTCCTAAATCCATTGTATTTGTTTGGTTAATTTAGTGCACTAGAACAATGTTCAACTAACAGAGCCATTTGCACAAAGGCAAAGCCTTATCACTAGTCATGTTTTATAGATTGTACCAAATGATTTGGTTGATTGTTTGGTTGAATCATAACAAGTAAAAAAATAACAAACTCAACCATAACTCTACCAAAATCACAAAAGATCCACCTTGAAAACACCCAAATAACAAATATATGAGTTATAAAGATGAACTCAATTAGGAACTTACCTTAAGATGTGATTCCAGTAAAGTGAGGTCAAAAATTTTGTTTCTTCTTTTTTCTTTTTCTCTATGTTTTCTTTGAATCTCTACAAGATCTCAAGCAAAATCTCCTTTAACGCTCTCCCTAAGCTCTTTCTCTTCATGCTTCATTTATGCACTACTGAACTTTGCCAAAACGCTCGAGACAAAAGAGCACATCCTATTATTTAATAAGTGGATTATTTTATTATTTAATCTAAATTTCTTGTATTTTTATTATTTTTTAATTTTAAATATTTATAGAAATTTTATATAGTTTTTGAAAAATATATACCGCATACATACTAATTTCCCAAATTGAAACCTTCACGATAATATACTTAGATTTTGTATTCTATCATTACTATCTTGGCATGCCTTTTAAAAAGATTATTCATCAATAAATTCTCATGTTTCAAATATGACATGCATAAACTAAATAATTTAAACTTATTTAGAAGGAATTTTTAAGTTAATAAAAATGATTATTACATATGCACTTTGTTATCAAAAAGAGAGATTGTATAAGCTTTGGTCATAACTCCTAATTAGTTGTAGAGAAGAAAAGAAAATGAATTAAAGGATCACTATGGGAATAATCTAATTAAAAGAAATAAGTTAAGTCTTCCTCATGATTTACAATTGATTTTGAAGAGATCTAGTTAAGATCTAAGCTGAAAGTATAAGTATTTTCATGCAAGCTATAAATGTTTCCTTTTTCTTGCTATGGAGTAATGTATGAAATATTTGTAAAGAGAACTAAGCCGGATGTGCCTGAAATCATTACTGTAGAAGGGAATTTGATTATTTAAAGAAAATACATGAAATAAACAAAGTCTTTGTTATATATTCAATGGGACTATCAAATAAACCAACAAAAGATTGAATGATCTAATGAAAAATATCAAACAATCTAATAATTTTTCAACATTTGTGTTGTGAGTCTTTATCGAATGCTTGATAGACAATCCAGTAATCTTTCAATGAGCATTTAATGATCTTACATGCGAATTGAATAGTATGACTTGGACATATGGGGAACTAACACAAGTCAAATAGAGAAGTTGGAAAAATCTATCATCCATTACACATACATTGAACAATTAAATGAATTAAATCAAATGATCTAATAGGTTGTAGATGATCCAATCAAAAAAGTAGACTTTAATATGATGAATCTATTAGGACTCAAATTATGGAATTAATTGTAATAATATAATATTTTAAAAGCATGAGCATTATTTAATAAATTTTATTATGATTAATCTCATTATCTATAATATAAATTAATTAAGTGCATTTATTGGATGGTAAAACAGAGATTAAAGAGAAAGGAGATACATTATTTCATTAAAAGTAAAAAACTATATTAAAAAATAATTTTATAAAGTTTATAACTTTTATTGATGTATTACTACTTTATAAAACATTATAAATTTTTTAGAAGATGGGATACGAGTCCTACGGTGGAAGAAGAAGAATATTAAATAATGAATATCAAATTTTTAAGAATTCAATATTGTAATATCATAAAATTTGGAATTAAATTGGTCACATGATCTGTAAAAAATAAAAAAAAATGATACATTTTTTAGAAAAGAAATTCTTTTTCATGAAAAAAGTTATTTAAATGTTAAACAATATTAAACAAAAATAGAAAAAATTATGTGTAGTATAGTTTTATGAATTTTACAATTTGTTAAAAAAATTTGGACATCATTTCTATCAAAAGATTTAAGAAAACTAGATTTTGTTTAAAATTTTGATTAAAATATTGTATTTTCCCATTTCTAAAAATCCAATTTATTCTAAAATTAATTAGTGGTCAAATACTCGTGAAATAGCCACTAGTGGCTATGAATATGTTAATAAATTTTAAAGAAATGTTGAGTATAGTATAATTTTCATTTTATTGAAGTTTAGTGTATTTAAGTGGAGTAAACGGATAATTTTCTCGACTTAGAAAATCATAGACAAAAAGATTTTAATGGCAAATGGTTCAAGTTAAAACTTCAAAATATGAGATTTTATTGTTAAAGTAAGTTTTAAACATTGCAATAAAGAATTAAAATGTATTTTTTTCTATTATGGGAGAATTTAAGCAAGCTCTGTCGACAAACTTTTGTAAAATCCCAAAAATATGGGCTTTTACAAATTGGGTAATTTGGCTTGTGGAGCCAACGTAGGAAAGAAGGTGACAACCTTAAATTTCAGGTTAGGTGACTATGAATTTTCTTGTACATATGCTTAGTGGTTGATGAAAATATAAATTAGTAGCTTTTAACATCTAAACTAGAGTAAATTATAAATCAATATTTTGGCAACTTTAACATTTGGATGTAGATGTTAAGTTATTTATTATATATTGCTATGGTATTTAATTTCTTGCATATTTTTTATATGACGTGACATGTTTGGCATGCAAAAATATTCATTTAAGCATTGTCATATAAGATGGGAAAATTTTCATAATAATTTCAATAACTATTTTAATAAAAAATTTTAAAAGTATAATGATAATTATAAGAATATGTTTAATAACATCATTAGAAAAATGGATGGGATCTCTATGTTGATAATCTATGCATCTTTCATATCAAATGGTCTCCAAATGATTTTAGACAAAATTTAATATAAGTTACTTATTCAACTCTTCATTTCTTTTTTAATTTTGATTTTTATAATCTTTTTTGATCTTTTAAATAATATATCTTTCTAAAACACTTATTAAAATAAAAATCATATTGTTAAATTCGTAAACAAATTTCAAGTATAATCAAAAATATTTTTAAAAAGTTGAACTGATATTAAAAGTTATGATGTTACATTAACTTAACTTTATATGAAAGGAATCTCCCTAAGAGATTAAAACCCTTATGATGTATTATTGACATCTCAAAGTATAATATTAGCACTTAATTTCATTTTACATTAAAGAAATAGATTTAAAAAAATTATCTCATTTGAGGTATTATAGAATTTTGGTAGGTCTTGATTAACATTAGTAATTATAACCTCTTGGATTTTTTCATCTTTTCCTATTTATAGAGCTCAAATTTGAGCTCTAAATCCACTCCCAACTACTCTAAAATGAATAGTCATTTGGTAACGGAAACATAAATGTCACCGTTCCATTTGGATCATAAAATGAACTTTTCTGAATGAATTTCGATTTTACCATTCGAGATCAGTGGCCGTTGGATTTAGGAGGCATTGTTCTGGGCCATTGGATTGAGTGTAGGTTTCTTTTTCATGTATTAGGATATGCTGTCAGAAAACTATCCGTATTGAAACGTTTGCTGTAGTGGTTTCTAATGTCTTGTAAATATGCTCAAGTTCGATTCCATTGCCTGTCATTGTGCTGTATAATTGCATCATTTTACCATGATTAACATAAACTATAGGATCGTGCCTTGCCTTTCGTTTTCTTTGAAGTTCGGATGGGAATTTGGTCCCATATCGTAGAAAATTTGTTGCCGTTGCGCTCTATAAGGATTTCGGCTCGCTTGTCTCTCGTCCTGCTTAGGGTTGGCTTCCACCTACCTCGACCAAGGTTTAATTACTTGGTCCTGGTTGACTTGAAGTCACATTGTTTAATTCAATTTCCCATCAAGCTGAATACGCACTGTTCTGTTCAGCTTTCCCTGCGACCTTAATCCTTCGCCTTTGAGCTTCGCTCGCCCCTTCGGGTCCATCGAACAATTTTTTGTTTTATTTTTTTTAATCCCTTTAGCCTGGAAAGGCCAGCGGTCGGGTCGAGTCAACCAGACCAATGCTACAGTGAAAAATCCTGAAACTAATGTTGTTTTATGGTGTATTGTGAGAATTTTTTTGCCAAAATTTTTAATATAAGTGTACCAAAATTATTTTATATTATGATAGTGTTACAAGTTTTCTAAATTACTATGAAAAGAAATTCATAAAAAATAATTCGTAAATAATTTTAAAAAATAAAATAACAAAGTCTATACTTTTTATTAATAATGCTTGGCCCAAAAATGAAAATTCAACAATTATTAAATTTATAATATTTTTAAAAAATTAATACTACTAGTGTGTCACATCATCTCAAAATTTGGACATATCAAATTCAAGAAAAATAAAGAGAAATTCATGTATAAAAATTTTAGTGCATGTCTTCAATTTCCTTAAAGCATGCCTTGGCTCAAAGAGCTTTGAAGACCACTATTTTAGACATTCAAAGTTCATGGCTTGGCTTAATTGAATATTAATAATTTCACTTAAAGCAAGCCCATATGAGATATAAATATTTATGTTTGACTCATCAAACACAAGGGTGTAACAAAAATACTTGGGAACATTGATACTCAAAAAGGTATTCTGCTTAGTAGAAAAATCGTCATTATATGAGATATTATTTATTGTAGTACAAAAATTACAATCAAATAAGGCTAAAGTGTTGTGCAACTTTTCATTCTATCACTAAGAGAACAATGGAAAAATAGCAATGATGAATGGACCATCACTATCATAGACAAGTATGGTCGATGAAATAGACCATGATGTCACAATTCATCTTGATTCAAATATTAATATAATGATTTTTTACATATTTATTATCCTAGATATTAATTTATTAAAAATTTACTCCAAAATAATAAGAAAAAATCCTAATATCATATTAAAAACTAATATTAAATTAAAGATAAAATTTGTCTAGACTAATGAAAAAAATTTAAATATTGTTTCTATTTTTCTCAATCTCTAATTATTCATATATATATATATATATATTTATCTAATTTTAATTTATTTATATAAAACTCTTTTTTAATATCCTTTTTCAAAACTTTATTTTGTAATCTCTCATTTTCAAATTTTTGCCAAAAAAATTAATGCAATCATTTTTTCGTTTAGTTGGGTTTTTAAATGTTATTTCTGTTTGTTTTCTTTTTTTCTGAATTATATTTATTTGAAAGAAAATACATATAGCTGCTTCATTCATCGTGTAATTATTAACAGGGCATGTTTGGGTCATTTCGGAATGTTGGGCATGCTCGTTTCAATAAATTACAAATCTCAAAGCTCGCCCATTCGCTCGTGTATAGAAGGGAAGAGAAAGAGTAACGTTGTTCTCGAGACCAAACAATTCCTCAGAAAGATAAAGAAAAGGTTTTTTTTTTCTTTGGTCTGTAATTTGCTTGTCCGATGCTTTCTGTCTTCTATTCCTCATCCAACCACTGCATCTCCTGAGGATTCCACTTCAGCCCTACCCCTACGTATCTCCGTTGGATCGTTTTTCTCTCATTGACAATGCACATGAGGAACCAGAACATACACCCGCTGATCGTTGGGTATAATGTTTCTCAAAGCTGCTCAAATGTAAGGATTAATTCTCGGCCCATTCAGTTTCAATCCGTTCTATGGCAAGTGTTCTCCTTGGCTTGGAATTCTTACGTGTGGATTGATTTGCAGAAGAGCGAGAACTGGGACGAATCGTGGTTAAATAGGCGGCAGAAGATTTGAGGTGGGAATATTGTAGGAAAGGCAAACTCCGCACGTTGTCTTCTACCTCTATCGAGTATGAATACAATATATGGGGATAATGGAGGTGTACCCGATATTGCCACCTCTAATTGAGATTGTGATGGTGCCGGGGTTGTGTTTAACTCAAGGGAGGATGTAGCGAAGTCACTGTCTGAGACATCAAGAGGCAAAGCAGATGTCCAGGAAACTAGGCTTCCTAATCTTTATGTTACAATAACAATCTGTCTCTTTGTTTTTCTTGAGTAATTTTTGTTTATTCTAATTTTTATAGTTTTTTTGCAGGGAAGGGTGAATGATATGAGAAACTACATCAAGAGGCTAAAGTCTTGTATTAGTTGGTACATTGATCTGGAAGATTGTTATCTTGCTATACCGGATGAGCTCAATAGTTTGTTGGAGTCAGAAAAGAGCAAGCATTCTAAAATTGGTGAATGTTTTCAATTTATATTTTCATTCAATGACGAATTTTTTTACTATTAAACTTTGGAAATTTTCATTTCTTTTCAGAATCCCAAATGAACTCCAAAATAGAAGACTTTATTTTGCTGATTGAGGAAAACCAGAGAATGAAGGTGTCTTTAGAGAAGAATCTTAAGAGAGAGGAGTCCAACAAATTGTTACCTTCTAAAAAATAAATATAATTTCTTTATTTACTTATACATAATGACAATACTCATGAAACATATCAGGTTGCCATTAAAGCTCAGGAGAATGAAGCTGAAGCAAGGGCCGCTTTTGAAAATTTACATTATAGTCTCATGGAAGATCTTGAGAAAGCTACACAAGAAATAAATCATCTTAATAGTCAGGTAGAGCAACATTTATTGTTGAACATAATTGAAAGAAAAAATTATATATATATATATATATATTTGATATATTTTGTATTTTGTTACTACATAGATAAGAATGATTCAAGGGATAAACAAACTACTACAAGAGTACAACAATAGCTTGCAAGAATATAACCTTCAACTACAGGCTGATGCTATCAAGAATGGTGATACTATATCAAAGTTGGAGAAGGAGAAAAATGCATTGGTGTAGATTATTACTAGATTAACGGATCAAGCTCGCTTGCTTTGGAATCAACTTGATAATATGATGGGGAGATTATCAATTTAAATTGAGTTTACTATCATATAAATGCACTCCACCAAATTAAAAAAACAAAACCTTTTCTTCATGTAATTTTGCCTCAATTATTTTCATTCTAACTCTATGTTTTTGTTAAAAATTTTGTATGCTACCACTCTTAATTTATATAGTAAGAAATAGAGTTTAGTGGTTGTGCTATCATAGCTTAAATCAATCTTTCAATTGCTTAATTTGTCATTTAACAAATGCCTTTTAATAAGTAGCCTTTTTCTAGTCTAGTAATTTTCCAAAGAACATGGTTGAAATTTTTGTAGTAACAATGTTGTTGAAAGCTTGCTTGTTTTTGAAGAGTTGAGATTTGCACAAGAGAAAGTTGAATTGTACTTTTTATCATTTTTTTCAAAAATTTACAAAGGTAAAATAGCCTTATTTTAAAATACTTTTTTTAAAAAGTGTGTGCACTTGTAGTATAACTAACAAAAAATAAGCATGAAGTAATGAATAGAAATTTTTAAGTGATTTGGACAATTATTGTTTATATTTACTCATAATCATAAAAGATCGAACTTACTCATTTGTAGTTTTTTGTAAAAGTAGGTAGAAAAAAATTCATAACAATCCTTAGAAGAGTTATATATTATAGTTCATTATGCCACTCAAAAGGGGGTACAATAAATCAAAAGTTCCTGTACTTGAGGCAAAAGTAGTCATAATAGAAGAATGAATGCAATAAATATAGAATATATAATAGAAACTTTATATTTATAATAGAGTGAAAACCTTATCAACAAGTTGGCTTTTTGAATCAAAGATCAATATTACAAAAGATCTTCTCCAAAAACCCTAATGACAATGAGTTTTTTCTTGTGATACATTTGATGTTGGATGCAAATGCCATTATTTTGCATATTTTGTTTGTTTGCATGTTATGTTTTTCCATTTCAAACAAACATTGACAACCTTTGAAGTTGTAAGTTACTTTACTTAAGAGCTTGTTGTGATCTCTATGGTAGTCACAATGCCTTAGAAGTATTATGGGTTAGCAACAATAAAAGCAATGTGAGTGGTGAAAAGATTTAGATATTTCTCTAACAAGGTAGATATCATTGGTTTTTTTTTGTCATTGATTTTTTCTTAGATTTGTGCTTTTCCTCTTTCAAATGGAACCATGATCCCTATAACTTGGGCTTATAGGTTCTTGCTCCTTTGATGTGAGTGCTTGGGCATAAGGCTTGTTGGGATGTTGATGAGCTACTTCTTTTCCTTGTTAGTTGCCCAATGTTAAATTGCAAAGAAACATGATGAGTTATTATTGACAATTCTTAGCCATGCCACTTATTAATGCTTCAAAAGTAGCACTTGTTCAAGAAACTTTGTTAATAAATTATGGTTGGTGAGTTTCAACAATTGTGACTCTAATAATAGTGTTGTCATTATCATTAGAATAAATTATCAATGATCTGCTTATGAGGTTTTCTCGTCTTGAACCCTCATCAGCAGGCTTTTTTCAGAATGATAACAACAAAAGTGGAAGTGTAATAATGGGGAGCAAAGAAAGAAGGAGAAGGACAATGATAAGAGGGTTTTTACCACAAGGAGGTTGAATTCCCTAAGAAGATTTTCTTTAAAGGGTTTTGAATTTACAAAGTTCTGATTCTCAAAACTTCGAATTTCTCAAGTTCCGACTTTTTGTGAGTTTTGACGTCTCAGATTTTTTTTGAATTTTTTCATTCATTATTACTTTCTTTTTATATAGTGGTTGGGTTACAATTTTTAAATATAAAATAAAAAAGTGATTTTGATCTAAAATTAAAAGTTTCTCAAATTTTTCAATTTTTGCAACTATCAACGTCTGCCTTTGCCAGTGTGCATTCTGAGGTGCACAAATTTATGACCCAGCCAAGGATCTATCCATGCATGCAGGTAGCTTGTGCGTGTAGAACACGAATGCGCTTAATTGTTCATAAGGTGCATGTGCAGCATTGAAAAGAAATGAACTATTGAAAATAAATAGGATATTTTATAAAATTAATAAGGTCACCATTTGTCCATATAGTTATCGAGTTGGGTACTAAAAAAGAAATGATATAAATAACAATATTAAAAAACAATAATGATCACTTATCTGTGTGGCTAGGTCATGAAAAAAATAAATTATAAAAAAATATTGTTAAAAAATTAAGTTGCCATAATATATGCAAGTGACTAAAAAGAGTATTATTGAAAAGATAAAAGTAAGTAATACAATCAAAGGATAAGATTCAAATCAATGTTATATAATTAAAAGTTTAAATTAGGAAATATTTATTTATGTTATTAATTAGAAAATAATTAAAAGAATAAACTTAAAAGTAATGTTATGGATAAATGAGCAAGAGAAATATTAACAAAAGAGAAATTGAATGTGAAATCATTCTTTGGTGTTTGAAATTTTTTGACACTAAGTGTAGTAAATCTCATCCATTAGAACCATTATTGTAGCTATCAAGAGCATTTTCTAATTTACCCACCTGAGTTCTTTTATTGTTAGAAAATGAAGATATTTAGGTAATTTGTAATGGATTTGGAAGCAAAAATTAGGTTGAGGGTGGCGAAGATTAATTTAAGCCAAGATTACCTGAAACCTTGAGTCGAACCAAACCGATAATTTGGCTGAGTGTTGGACTGAAATAAGTTTTAAACTATTTGAAATTTTTGTTTTGGTCCCAAACCAATAAACATGCATGTGTATCACCCAATTTCTTCTTTCCCAGAAGCCATGTATGTGTCTCTATTTGCAAGGATAAGTTTCTCCATGCTAATGTGTTTATTAATACTTTGATATTTTCCTAAAAGCTACATCATTGGGCAACAAAACACTTACAAATTTGACTGGCGATATGGCATTTGAACCCTAGATAGTTGCCTTTAAGAAAAAGTTCTTTTTTCTTTGCAGCTTTTTCCTTAAAATCTTAGACCCTTTGATAGCCATTTCATTGGAAAGTTGTACAAGAAACATGTCCAAAATCTATATTCATATCAGATATTTGTACCGCACATATTATACTTTTACTGATATTTAATGTTTTGCAGGAACTAAAAGGAAGCATTCGAGTTTTTTGTAGAGTGCGACCTTTTTTGTTAGACATTGATGCCAGGGGAGCAGATGGTTCAATTATTTCATATCCTTCAAACTTTCATCTATTTTATAATGTCTTATGGAAACTATAATCTGTAAGGATGAGCCTTCTATAGCAGATGTTTTTTGTTTTGCTTTATTTGTAAACTACTCAAAAGTATTGTTTCACTTTTGACAAAGTTTTTTCTCACGAGTCATTTGAGGAGGATGTGTTTTTAGAAATCTCACAACTAGTGCAAAGTGCACTTGATGGATATAAGGTGGTATATTCTAGGCATTAAATCCATTATGTAATATATTTTATTTAAGTTAACTTTTGTGAATTTTATCTTATCCACGTTTTAAATGTTTTCATCATTTACTAGTAACTAAATTAAATTTAGATATTTTCTTATGTGCTTCTTATGGGTATGAAATCTAAATAAGATTTTATTAAACCTTATGTTCATGTATGCATAAATATTAATGGATGGTACATATATTATCACAAAATATGGAGCAAGAGGCATTTGTTTAGATATTTTTATTTTAGTTATTTGTATAATAGGCAAGAGAAAAATCATGATCACTTATTTAATCCTATTTTAGTAAGTTTTATGATAGCTATTTACCATTTATGTTGTATGAATATACAATGTTATCAAGTTAGGTTACAATTTGCTGGATCATCATATGCTTGATGATTAACATGAGGCATGTCTTTTTAAAATTGGACTAGCCTTCCATGACAAACCTTTTCATGAGAACAAGGTTAAAAGGTGTAAGATTTCTAGAAATAAAGTGTTAGAGAAATAGCTCTCAAGGTGTTGGGTCACATGGATCACTCTCAATGTCCAAATTGATTAGGATTCATCGAGCATGATTGGTATTATCATTGTTCAAGTTGAATAGAATAAAACTTAGTTTAGAGAAGGTCAAAATAGTAATGAAATTTGCAAATTTGTCATGTGCAAAGGGTCTTGTTCTTTAGTTATAGTTAACTTGCCACTCCATTATGGTTTAGTTTATGTGCCATTTGGGTTCGGTGGGCAATGTTGCTAAATATAATTTTTTCACTTTTAGGGTATTTCTCTTTGCTCATCCCTCTCTGTTCTTACCTAAGTCTTATATTTGAACTTGAAGGGGCTTCCTTTTTGTAATAACTCAAACTGACCTTCTTGTGATTTTTTAGCTAAAGGGATGTAAATCATTTCTTCTTCTTGGAGTTTGTAATTAGTTTCATCACTTTTCTAACATTGCATGTTGGAATTAGTGAGTAGATAGAAGATGAGAACTATAGTTCAAAAAGTTGTGCTTGTTGATGATCTTGTTTTTAATGTTTCAACGATGTAATTGATCGCTAATTCTATCCCTCCACGTCTTAAGAATGATCCTCCTTTTGAGCCATTCTTTCAAATCTTTTAGTAACATTTGGAAATATTTTTGTGAAGGTCATTTCTATCTATTTGAAAGTCTTGTTCCACTAAAGTCTACGATTCTAGGCCAAGTTTCAATTATCTTAAATGAGCTTGTTCATTTTCTTATGGTGAACTATGCATTTTCTACTCAATCATCTCCTTTTATTTCTCTACTAGTTAATTAATTTCTGCAAGTGGGATACCTTTTGTTTGTGCCACTTCTTAATTTCCTTTTTACCTTTCTTGTCCTTGGATGTGTTCATTTAGCAAAGAGTGAAGCATGGTGTATGATGCGTCTTAGCTATTCTTCTTACATTGGCATTGTAATTGCCCATCTTTTAATGGGGATTTTTTTATTTTCCTTTCTAAATTTCAAATTCCTACTTTCTATTATGACAAATCAGACCCATAAATTTTTCTATTTGAATTTAAGGCACTTATGTCTTTTTTCTTGCTTTTTGGTGCAATTAAGTGAACTATTTTCTCCATCTTGCTTCATGGATGCAACATCGATGGGGTTTTAGATGGTATCTCGTTATTCCAAATTTCAAGTTTTTGAAAAGGATCTTTTCTTCTTCCTTTGCTAGTTATGTAGGTATTTGTCAAAATTAAAATTGAAGCCCCACATTTTACCTCCAATGTTTCCAAGAAAGCCTAAGTGAGGTGGAGCTAGAAGAAACCCAGGTGACTCAAGCATCCTTAGTACGTTTTCTTTGGGGCAATGAATTTGAGAAGCCAAGGCTTTGTTTACCATCTCTTATCTTGCTAAAAAACTTTTATTACTCATAGTTAATGAAGAAAACTTATCTATTTCCAGCACATTTGGAAGCAAGAGAAGGCTTAAGGAATTTACAAAAGAGTTCACCTCAACAATGAAGAAATCTAAATATTTTCATTAAGGGAGTAATTGATAACATCATTATCATCCATCTTAGACCATTAGTTACCTCTTCAAGAGTTTGAGAATACTCCATTGAATGTATCTCTCAAATGAATTCTTATTGCCAGATTACCTTCGGTTATCATCCATGAAGTCTTTGATTACAAAAATTGTTTAAGAAAGTTAGCTGCAATAATATTATGGTAAGAAGGGAGAAAGAGAGACAAAAAGTAGCTCTCTTAGGTCCTTATTGGATGGTTAATTGGCTTTATATAAGAGGAAGCAAGGCTTGGCAAAGGGTTTGTTGAGAGAGGATGATGAAAGTGAGGGTTTTGAGAGGGAAATAGAGGAAGCAAGAGAAGAGGTTGTGATTTAATTTTAGGTGAGGCAAACTCGAGAAATGGAAAGCATTTGATAATTTTGAAGGTTTTGGAGTGTGGTATTTGGCAAAAGTTTAACCAAGGATGAAAGGGAGAGGGTTTTAAGGTTTAAGATGGTTTTTAGGTTAATTGAGTTTGTTTAGACTAAAAAGAAATAAAAAAGGAAGAAAAACAGAAAAAGAAGGACGTCATTAAGAGTTTGAAGATGTTGGATTAATATTGAAGTCTAGTCAAACATAACCCCTCAAGCTATGCAAGAGTTATCACCAAAAACAATTATCTAAAAGTTTCATTTATCTTATATTTTTTTAATACAATAGTTCTTGAAAAAGAATAAAAATAGAAAGAAATGTTCCTGGAAATAAAAATCTTAATTAAACTCTTCTTAATTTTCAACAACTTATTTTAGGAAAGAAAGCATGAAGAAATAAAGAGAGATCACAAAGAAATAAAAAAAAATGCTATTCTAAGCCTTGGCACTTTTTATGTAATTCGTTAAAAGAATTCATCCAAAAGAGAGCTTAACTAGCCAAAGCAAGTATCAAAGAGATTGAAAATCCATGGAAAGCTCCTCACCATGCCTCCTATTGTCTTAATCTATGGAAAGGCATCCAATGTGGTGTCAAGTGAAGGAACCAAGAAAATTCGAATTGAACTATGATGTACTATAATAAACTATGATAAAGCACTCATAAATCATGAAGAGCTATCATATGAAATGAATGAAGCTATGTGTCATCATCTACAAAGATTGTGAAGCAAGGTTTGATCTGAGTAGCTTTGTGATTGGTTTATGCTTTATGTAGTTTCTATGGATTAAAGGAGGTTCAGATGCCACATTTAGTGTTGCATCACCTTGAAGGAAAACCATATAAGACCTATCAAGACTTTTCATCTCACTTTAGGGCCATGGAGACAAGTTTAAGTACATGTTAGTATTATTTTGGTGATCTTTTGAGGGAATCAAGCATACCCTTATAAATTAATTCTAAAATATTTTAAGGCAAACACTTTGTCAAATGTAATAATGAGAATATTTTATTTGCTTGCAATCTCTTTTGAGCCAACGAATCTTTGTTATTTAGAATTTCTTAAAAACACCATCGTGTTCACATGACTTATTGCAAACATTGATGTGTGTTTAGTATTGTCGATATCGTAGTATTGTGTATTCTTTATTTTGGAATGCCTTCAATAAGATGGGCATTTGATTAAGTCGTGTTCTTCCCAATGTTGGTTCTCCAATCAGCTTCTTGGGAGAATAAAGTAAGCTTAAAGTTAGCATTCTCTTTTCGCATATGGGAATGAAATATAAATAGTCATGTAGATGGAAAACTTTATGAACATGACCATATCATTATTTGTAATTTTTGATTTACCTACAATAAATAAATTTCACATTATGGCTGCAACACCTTCTATGTATAAATTTTACCACCTAGTTTTATTATGTCGCGATATCGTTTCGTTTGACCATCTGATATAGGCCAAAGAGGGTTTTATTCTCAAAATTTTTTTAGACATTTTAAGGCTAAATTATCACATAAATCTCCAAATCATTTTCTTTATAGTCAAAGTGGGATTATTTATTTTTATACCCTTCAAACTAAAATCCTACAAAAAATTACTCTTTGTCAAGTAATTTCAATCTTGGTCATCACCTGTCAAGTCCTCCTCACACTCTTTGATCCCTTGTGTTCAAAATAAAGTCCTACGCCATTAGGTTTCGCATGTTTAAAAAGAACTGCTTCAATTGAAGAGTTGCTACCGAAGTACAATGATGGGAAGTCATGGCATTTCGTCAATTTATTGCACGTCTTGGTTCTTCTTCATAGATTGTTTTTTTCTTTTCTTCTTGATCTTTTAGTTCCTTCCAAAGTATACGCATATTTATTAACTTCAGTGGAGAGCAAAGGGTTTGAATTAATAGCGAAGGGAGACCATTCTCTCACTCCTAGCTCAGCACATCGATATTTTTGCATGGTCTTATTTTTATATGGTTGGTGTTACTTGAGTCATGTTTTACTAACATCTTAATGTTAACTTTGAATGCTTAAGAATATGATAGAAGAAGACACACTTAGCTAAGAAAAACAAACCCTAGCTATAGAGAACTAGCTTATATTCTTAAGGTTTGATTCATTGTTATTGTGTAATACCTCAAGTGGTTGGAAAAGTTTTTGCTTGTCAAGAAAAGTAATGAAAAATGACACATTTGTGTTGACTCTTTGTTTTATCTTATTTGGCTTGACCAAAATTATCTTTTATGTCAAGAATTGACGATTCAATGAGCTTGATTGCAACCTTTACTCGTTTAAGCTTTTTTGAATGCCTTCTTTGGATGACAATAGATCAGGATTTTTGAGTTAGACAATGAAAAAGTTCATCTATCATCAATTTTCAATACGTTGCTTAAAGGCCATGTCATTTGTTTTAAAAACTTAAAGGGCAACATATCAATACATGGTTAATATAGTTTTTAGCCATCAATGTGGAATTAATCTTGATGCATATGTTGAGGAGTTTTTAGTCAAAAGCAAACATTCCTTGCCTATGTTGAGGATCTTAAAGAGAACTTTCAAGAATTATGAAAATTTGGGTTGCATGTCAATCCAGTCGAGTGCAATTTTGGCATCTTATCAAGCACGTTTAAAGAAAAGAAGTGAAGCTAACCTTGATGGCATTTGGGACTTTTTGAAAATGCATTCACCAAAGACATTTTGAGACCTATATAAGTTAGATGGTCATATTGCGACGTTTTGTAGAATCATATCTTTCTCTGAAGTCGAGCATTAACCATTTTCAAGCCATTGAGAGGCAAAATCAGATTGTAGCTTATAAAAAACTATGAGAATGCGATGGAATTAAGAAGCTCTTCTTTTATGCCTTTCATGTTCTTAAAAATGGAATAATGTTGACCAACCTCTCAAGCTATTTGAAATTATTAAATCCATTTATTTTGTGGATTATTGAAGCAGTTCTTTTGGTTATAACCTAGCCATGAGTTTTTTTAAAAAAAATTGTGCTGACCAACAATGCAAAAGAATGTTGCACAATAAGTTGACATTGTAATAATAGACATTTGCCTCAATGACTAATAAGATCAATGAAAGCCATTAATGTATTATGGCATTTCCTAGTTTATGAAACAATTTTCCTTGGGCAAACATTTGTATTTTGTTGTGATAGTTGACTGCTTCACAAAATCGATTGAAGTAAAATCCTTGGTTAAAAGAGCACAACTAAATGAACTTTAGAATGCTTGTGTAATGCAGTGCAAGCTCTTAAAATAACATAGCAAATTAAATTTTAATCTGTATACATTTTCTATGAAGTTCTAAATTTCTTTGAGGTGGTTCTTTGACACATGATTATCATAGTAGTAAAACATTTTTTGACTTCACTTTAGTGTATTCTTATCTACACCATAATAAGTGATCTATGATTCTACCTATCATATGATAATTTATATAATATACTAAATAGATAAATTAGATTACATAATAAATATTTAAAGTGTTTATTGTTATCAAAATAAGATACGATTTTTATTGCCAAGGAATTCAATACTACCTTGTCATGTTATTGGGTTTTCTAATGACTTAATTGTCCATAAATATATTCTTGGCATTTACCATATGGAGTTGAGAGGAGGGACAAGAGAGAAAGAAAGGAGAATATTTAATTGGCTATATTTGATTTTCTCTTTTATGGTCATTTTTTCTTTGTTTATCTCTCCATTATTTCTAAGTTCAAATCATGAACATGGAAGAGCTTCCTTTTTGTAGTACCCCACTACACCTAGTAATTCTTCAACTCAAATTCTCTTTTGTTTCTTAAAATCTATAGTTAGCCTCAATACTTTACATTAAGGATGCTAGTATAGATGGTAAAGACAGCGATTTTTAAATTGTTTGAGTATAAGTGCTGAAATCAAATAAAGCTTTATGAGAAGGTATTTTGTATTTCTAAAACCATATAATTTTTTTTTATTTTAAAGAAGCTACTATAACTTTTGATAAAATGCATTAGATATCATCCGATAATCTAGCAAGATTAGAAAATTCATATAATTGATCAATTTTTATTGCCAACTTATTTCGTGTCACAGATCAAAATAAAAACTGTTATTCTGTTTAATGGGTTTTTTTGCATGTTTCTTGATTTATGAACTTAATTATACTTTTGCTGTTTGTATTTTGTTTTTTAAGCTTGTTGGGGTGGGTTGGCCTTCGCTTGGTGTCTTTTAAGTGTGTTTCTTGATTTAGAATCTGGATGTCTAACCTATAGTTGGGACAAAGTTTTCAGTTAATTTTTTTGTGTTTCTATTTTCTTCATTCACTTTTGTTTCAAAAATCTTTTCATATCGTATTCCTTCAGCAGACATAAATATGGACATAAAAAACATTAAATGACCTTGCTCACATCACAAGGTCAGCACGATTGAATCGGATGATCCAATCAATTGTTGAGCTAGTTGAATACCCAGTTTGGTCTTCAACATTAATTCCCTATCATGGAGAAAATGCATATAACAAGCTTCAGCTCTCCTTCATTATTCTTAACTTTTTGTTTTACTATCTCTTCTTTAAAAAGTTTGTATCGTTTCTTCATTTTCTTCTATTTTTCTTCTTCTTTTTCTTCATCTCCAACTTCTTCTCCTTCTTGTTTTCTTCTTCCTCTTCTTCTTCTTCTTCTTCTTCTTTATCTTCTTCTTCATCTTCTTCTTCTTATTCTCCTTCTTCTACTTGTTCGTCCTTTTCTTTTTAATCTTCTTCTTCTTCCCCTTCTTCTGCCTCTTCTTCTTCTTCTTCCTCTTGTTCTTCTATATCTTCTTCCACTTCTTCTTTTTGTTGTTCTTCTTCTTCTCCTTCTCTTTCTTCTTCTTCTTCTTTTTCTTCTTTTTCTTCTTCTTCCTCTTCCTCTTCTTCTTCTACGTCTTCTTGTTTTTCTTCTTCTTCTTCTTTCTTTTCTTCTTCCTCTTCTTTTTCTTTTTCTTCCTTATATTCATCTTCTACTTGCTCTTTTTCTTCTTCTTCTTCTTCTTATTCATCTTCTTCCTCTGCTTCTTCTTCTTCCCCTTCTTCGTCTTCCTCTTCTTGTTCGTCTTCTTCTTCTTACTTTTTTTTCTTTTTAGTCTTCCTCTTCTTCTCCGTCCATTTCGTCTTCTTCTTCTTCTTCTTCTTCTTCTTCTCCGTTTTCTTCTTCTTCTTCCTCATCCACTTCTTCTTCTTCAACTTCTTCTTATCCCTCTTCTAATTCTTTTCTTTTTCTTTTCTTTCTCTTTATCTTCTTATTATTATTATTCTTCTTTTTCTTCTTCGTCTTCTTCAATTTCTTTTTCTTGTTCTGCTTCTTCTTCTTCCTCGTCTTCTTCTCCTTCTATTTCTTCTTTTTCCTGTCCTTCTTTTTCATGTTCTTCGTTTTTCTTTTTCTTTGTCTTCCTTTGCTTCTTCATCGTCATCTTCCTCTTCGTCTTCTTCTTCTTCTTCTTCTTCTACTACTACTTCTTCTTCATCATCTTCTTCTTCTTCTTCATCATCTTTTTCTTCATCTTCATCATCTTCTTCATCTCCTTCTTCAACTTCTTCTTCTTCT
This sequence comes from Vanilla planifolia, assembly GCA_023846275.1. Taxonomy (NCBI): domain Eukaryota; kingdom Viridiplantae; phylum Streptophyta; class Magnoliopsida; order Asparagales; family Orchidaceae; genus Vanilla; species Vanilla planifolia. The sequence goes on from CM043871.1 coordinate 37,668,899, forward strand.
TCTTCTTCGTTTTCTTTTTCTTCTTCTTCTTTGTCTTCTTCTTTCTCTTCCACTTCTTCTTATTCTTCTTCATCATCTTCTTCTTCTTCTACTTCTTTTTCTTCTTCTTCTTCTACTTCTTCTTCTTCATCTTCTTCTACATAACAATCATCATCATCATCATCTTTTCCTTCTTCTTCTTCTTCTTCTACTTCTTCTTCTCCTTCTCCTTCTCCTTCTTCTTTTTCTTCTCCTTCTCCTTCTTCTTCTCCCTCTTCTTCTTCTTGTTGTTCTTTTTCATCCGCTTCTTCATCTTCTTCTTCTGCTTCTTCATCTTCTTCTTCTTGTTCTTTTTCTACGTCTTCTTCTTGCACATGTTCTTTTTCTTCTTCTTCTTATTCTTCTTTCTCTTCCTTTTCTTTTTTGTCTTATTATTATTATTATTATTCTTATTCTTCGACTTTCCCTCTACTTCTTCCTCCTCTACTTCTTCTTCTTCTTCTTCTTCATCTTCTTATTCTTCTTCTAGTTCTTCTTCTTCTTACACTTCTTCTTCTCCTTCTTCTTCTTTCATTCTTCTTCCTCCTCTTTTTTATCATCTTCTTCTTTCTCTTCTTGTTCTTCTTCATCTACTTTTTTTGCTTCTTCTTCTTCTTCCTCATGTTCTTCTTCTCCTTCTTATTTTCCTCTTGTCCTTCTTCTTCATCTCCATCTTCTTTTACTTCTTCTTTTTCTTCTTCTTCTTCTTCTTCTTCTACTTCTCTTTCTTCGTGATCTCATTCTACATCTTCTTCATCCTCTTCTTCTTCTTCATCATCATCCTCATCTTCTTCTTCTTTTTCTTCTTCTTCATTTCTTCTTCTTCTTCTTCTTCTTCTTCTTCTTGTTCTTCTTCTTCTTCTTCTTCTTCTTGTTCCTCTTCTTTTTCTTCTTTTTCTTCTTCTTTCTCTTCTTCTTCTTCCTCTTCCACTTCTTCTTTATTTTCTTTATCTTCTTCTTCGTTATCTTCTTGTTCATCTATTTCTTCCCCTTCTTCTGCTTGTCCATCCTTTTCTTCTTCTTCATCTTCTTCTTCTTTTGCTTCTTTTACTTCTCCTTCTTCTTCTTCTAGTTCTTCTTCTTCTTCTTCTTCATCTTCTTCTTCTTCCTCGTCTTCTTCATCTTCTATTTCTTCTTTATCCGGTTCTTCTTTTTCCTGTTCTTCTGTTTTCTTTTTCTTTGTCTTCTTTTTCTTCTTAATCGTCATCTTCTTCTTCATCTTCTTCTTCTACTTCTTCTTCTTCATCTTCTTCATCTTCTTCTTCATCTTCTTCATCTTCTTCTTCGTTTTCTTCTTCTACTTTTTCTTCTTCTTCTTCTTCTTCTCCTTCTTCTTCTTCTTCTCCATGTTCTAGTTCTTCTTTACTTCTTCTTCTTCTTCTTCTCCTACTTCTTCTCCTCCTCCTCCCCTTTTCTTCTTCTTCTTCTTCTACTTCTTCTTCCTCCTCTCCTTCATCTACTTCTTCTTCTCTATTACTGCTTCTCATTCTACTTACTTCTACTTCATTTTCTTCATCATCTTCTTCTACATCTTCTTGTACTTCTTCTTTCTCTTCTACTTCTTCTTTTACTTTTTCTATATCTTCTTTTTCTTCTTCTTCTCTCTCTTCCACTTCTTCTTCTTCTTCTTCTACTTCTTTTTATTCTTCTTCTACTTCTTCTTCTTCTTCTACATAACAATCATCATCATCATCTTTCTCTTCTTCTTCTTCTTCTTCTACTTCTTCTCTTTCTCCTTCTCCTTCTTCTTCTCCTTCTCCTTCTTCTTGTTCCTCTTCTATTTCTTGTTGTTGTTCTTCTTCATCCGCTTCTTCTTCTTCTTCTTCTTTCGCTTCTTCATCTTCTTCTTCTTCTTTTTCTACATCTTCTTCTTGTACTTCTTCTTTTTCTTCTTCTTCTTATTCTTCTTCCTCTTCCTCTTCTTTTTTGTCTTAATATTATTATTATTATAATTATTATTATTATAATTATCATTTTTCTTATTCTTTGACTTTTCCTCTACTTCCTCCTCTTCTTCTTCTACTTCTTCATCTTCTTATTCTTCTTCATGTTCTTCTTCTTCTTCTAACACTTCTTCTTCTTCTTCTTCTTCTTCTTTCATTCTTCTTCCACCTCTTCCTCTTCTTCTTCATCTTCTTCTTCTTCTTCTTCTTCTTCTTCTACTTCTTCTTCTTCTTCATCTACTGCTTCTATTTTTTCTTCTTCTTCCTCTTGTTCTTCTTCACCTTTTTGTTTTCCTCTTGTTCTTCTTCTTCTTCTTCTTCTTCTTCTACTTCTTCTTCTTCTTCTTCTTCTTCTTCTACTTCTCCTTCTTTGTAATCTTCTTCTACAACTTCTTCATCTTCTTCTTCTTCTTCTTCATCCTCTTCTTCTTTTTCTTTTTCTTCTTCTTCTTTTCTTCTTCTTCTTCTTCTTGTTCTTCTTCTTGTTCTTGTTCTTGTTCCTCTCATTTTTCATCTTTTTCTTCTTCTTTCTTTTCTTCTTCTTCATCCTCTTCCACTTCTTCTTCTTTATTTTCTTTATCTTCTTCTTCTTTATATCCTTCTTCATCTTTTTCTTCCCCTTCTTCTACTTGTCCATCCTTTTCTTCATCATCATCATCTTCTTCTTCTACTTCTCCTTCTTCTTCTTCTTCTTCTTCTTCTTCTTCTTCTTCTTCTTTTAGTTCTTCTTCTTCTTCTTCTTTTTCTTCTTCTTCTCCTTCTTCTTCTTCTTCTTCTTCTTCTTCTTCTAGTTCTTCTTCTTTTTCTTTTTCTTCTTCTTGTTCTTTTTATTCTTATTATTCTTCTTCTTCATCATCTACTTCTTCTTCTTCCTCTTCTTCTACTTTTTGTTTTTTGTCTTCTACTTCTCCTTCTTCTTCATCTTCTACAACCTCTTCTTCTTCTTCTCATTCTTCTTCTTCTTCCTCTTCTACTTCTTTCTCTTCTTCTTCTACATCATCATCATCAACATCTTCTTCTTCTTCTTCTTCTTCTTTTTCTTCCTCCTCTTCTTCATCTTCTTCTTCTTCTTTGTCTTCTTCTTCTTCTTCTTCTTCTACTTCTCCTTCTTCTTCATCTTGTTGTTCTTCTTCTTCTCCTTCCCCTACTTATTCTTCTTCTTCCCCATCTTCGATTTCCTCTTCTCCTTCTTCTTCTTCCTCCTTTTTTGCTTATTATTCTTCTTCAACTTCTTCTTCTCCTTCCCCTACTTATTCTTCTTCTTCCCCTTCTTCAATTTCCTCTTCTCATTCTTCTTCTTCTTCCTCCTTTTTTACTTATTATTCTTCTTCAACTTCTTCTTCTTCTTCCACTTGATCTTTTTCTTCTTCATCTTCTTCTTTGTCTTCTTCTTCTTCTTCTTCTTCTTCCTCCCCATCATCTCCTTCTTCTTCTTCATCATCTTCTTCTTCTTCAAAATCTTCTTCTGCTTCTCTTTCATCTAATTCTTCTACATCTTCTTCTTCTTATTCTTATTCTTCTTCTTCATCATCATCCCCTTATTCTTTTGCTATTTCTTCTTCTTCATCATCTTCGTCAACTTCTTTTTCTTATTCTGGTTCTTCTTCTTCTTCTTCTTCTTCGTTTTCTTCTTTTTTTTCGTCTTTTCCTGTTCTTCTTTTTTTTCTTCTTCTTCTTCATCATCATTTTCTTCTTCTTCTTTTTCTTATTCTTCTTCTTCTTCTCCTCCTCCTCCTCCTTTTTCTTCTTCTTCTTCTTCTTCTTCTTCTTCCTTTTTTCTTCTTCTACTTCTTCTATTTCTTCTTCATCATCTACTACAAGTACTTCTACTTCTTTTTCTCCTTCATCTACTTCTTCTTTGTCTTCTACTTCTTCTTTTTCTTCTTCTTCTTTTCTTCTTCTTTTCTTCTTCTTTTCATCTTCTATCTTTTTCTTCTTAAAAACCAGTGATTCTTAATACATCTATTTTGGTGTGACCAATTAAGTGAGAAATATTATAAGGTATGCTTTCATCTTTTTCTCTTAATATGTTGAGAAACTAATGATTTATCATTGATATTCAAAAGAAACAAGGATAATGTTTCCACCATTTATATTTTTTAAGAGAATTTGAGGAATTTGCCCCTATTTGAACTTGAACCTCCTGTTCATACTAGACTCATTAGCACATAAATTACATACCTGGCAATTTTTATTCGAAACACAATCTAGATATAGATATGGAATGGAAAGGGGAAAATGGCATATTTCATTCAAATTGATACTAAGAGGAACTCATTTGTCACATCAAAAGCATAACATTCACTCATTTGTGAGTGTGCGTAGTACAACTATATTCATAAATTATTGTGTTTGATATTTTAGAATAATTTCCCTTTGAAAAATATTGATCATGAAATGAATTCTATACTAACAATTGTCTTGAGATGTACATTACAAAAAAAGGTAATGTCTTTTGAAATATCATTCAGTGGATGGGTATTTTAGTATTTAATAAAGAGAATACTTTAAAGCTTAAATTAAAATAATTTAGAGATCGAAATATGTAAGGATGTCACAAGAGATGTTAAAGATTCAAAGGGAAAATATAGAAAACAAAAGTGATAATAAATTAAACATATAAATCTATTAGTAATATATTGGATAATTTCTTAAGCTAAACAAACCATAAATTATTGAACCATTTATTCATTAGATGAAGAAGGTAGTGCTTAAAAAATTTTGGAATGTGAAGACTGAGATGCATATAGAGTGGTTGATCCATTTATCCTTTAGATGAAGAAGATAGTGTTTCAAAAATTTTGGAATGTGAAGTCTGAGATGCCTATAGTGGGATAAACTTTGTTAGTGATGGCATGGTTATGGATGCAATTTTTATGGTCTACTAATGGTGAAATAATTGTAAAAATTTGAGGATAACAAACAGATGATAGAATAGAAAAAAGCCTGAAACATTGTAGCATGGACAAATGCTTGATTCACATCATTTGAGAGATGTTGGCTCAATGCTGGTTGGCCCCTATTAAATATTAAGCAATTTAATGAAAAATAAGTTTGAAGAGTGTTGCTAAGTGTTTTTGAAATGCTATGTTTAATGACTTGTTGTTTAGAAATACTTATTTTTAATTTGCCCAAAACTTCTTTGCTTATTAGTTTAAAAAATAAAAAACATAGACTTACTTTGTGAGAAATAAAGATCTTTTTGAAATATTAAAATAATAAAATGAAAAAAAATAGTGATATCCCCCCTAATTTATAAATAAATATAAATCATTAAATTATTTAACATGACCTAAAATACGTATTTTTGTGATTAAAAGTACAAAATTTAAGCAATCGAAACCAACCCTCGATCTTATACTATCATGTGGAGTACTATTGTTTATAAACTCAATAGTTATGGATGGATAATACATGAAAACATGATTCCATAGTACCTGAAAAAAATTGTTTATGACTTTATGCATATACTTAAAATAAATGTAACAATATTTTAATATTCATACCATGATTGATTATCCTTAACTTTATTAAATTATTATATGAATATATTTACATAAATATTTGTTTATATTTTTTTGAAAAATTAATCATCACGATTTGATTCCAATTCTATAAATCGTACATATAAATATCATCCATTTGATGGTTGTAAAATCTATAACAATAATTTTTTCACTATTTTTAGAAACCAAATTTCATTCTATCATATCTATTATAACATGTGGTAGTTAAGTATATTTGTCCTTAACAAAAAATCCATATTCAAAAGAAAAGTAGAAATTATAAGATTAAGGCACAATATGCAAAAGTACTATGCGTGAACTTATATTGGATTTTTAAGAAGAAATAATCAATATTTCAAGAAAATCATCACAAGAATGCATAAGATAGTATAGTGTAACAAAATTCTCACATACTAATTTGCTTCAATCAAAGCAAGAATCCCTTTACAATTCCTCTAACATGAACAAAAATAAGCAATGCAACTAAATGTTATGACAAGAAACTTGATAAGAATATAAATACATTAGAGAAGCCAAATAGGTGCCGAACATAAAGCTTTGGGAGGAAAAAAGTCAAGTTAACAGATACCTTTTCACAGTCTACTAGTTGACCAGGGCGACGAATGTGCAGGGGAGGCCCCCTTATTTGCGGTGGAGGGATGGGCTTCACATGCCTATTTTGTAGTTTAGTAACTCCCTCTATTTTTTGATACTTAATCTCAAAAAATAAACTATATATTATGCAAATGGCAAATGAAGGATTTTTAATACTACTTGAGAAAAAAAGACTTGAAAAACACTATATATGATAAGACTCACAGCATGCTTACAGAAGACAACGAATTCCAAAACAACTTAAGAAGGCATTAACATAAAGTCTAATTAGGTTATTGTAACTATTAAACATTTTTCAAAAGTGAAAAACCTATCTTATATTTTTTGTTTGATTGGGTGAATTTACAATTACATGTGAACTTTAGGTTCCACAAAACTTTTGCTTCTTGCAAAAAAAATTGCAAAAACCAAATCAGAGAATAACTACACCCAACAAAGAAAACATAAATTGAACTTAAAATGTCATCATTTATAATCCCATGATTTAAATATTCATAAAATGTTAAATTGTATCCAACAAAATGAAACATAAATACCGAAATCATGATATAAACATTGAAATATGGAAAGCAAACTATGTTTGTTATGACCATGGGCAACTCCCCCAAACTCTTAAAAGGCTAGCACTATCATGGGAAGACATCCTATTCAAATAGTTGGCCACTCTAATAAGAGCATCAAGAATTCTTTAAGCTAAGCTTGCTCCAAAAAACCCTTTACCAGAAAAGGGAAAAAAGGTCAATCCTACATTTACATCCCGCTTCTCCATTCTAGATTATCGTCAATGCTCACATGCATGCTGATAAAACCATTCACATCAGCAAATTCGCTGAAAGTTGTAGCTGGACAGACAAGAATATTAAACAGTGTCTCATGGACTAGTCTCACACTGACACTACTTCTAGTGTACAAGTTAAATTGTTACAAATATAATCAAATAATATGGCCCCAATTAGATAACAATGCTTCCATTTTTAAACTAAAAGCTTTAATTGAAGTACAATGTTACTGCTAATTACAAAAAAGATGGCCAAAAATGGCAAATGGATAGAGCTTAATGTTTAGTCAAGATGAAACAAAAACACGGTTAATAATAAATTTTTTTATATTTCAATCTTCATCAAAAAAGGAGATAGAAAAAACAGGTCGCTAAACATCAGATGAACAAAATAAGCTATTGCTTATCTAATGGCTCCCAAAAGTTTTACCAACTTTTCAATAGGAATTCAAAAAGAAAATTATCAATAACTACAATAGCTATGAAACTTGACCAACATTCCAATTGCTTTTGAGAATGCCTAAAATAAGCAACAAATTATAAGTAACCATCATTATCATCTCTGAGAGACATTCAATATTAACCCATAGAACAGATCTTGTTCAAGGTCATCATCATCATTGAATGAATCAAAAAAACAAAAATAGGTATAGGGGTATAAGCATTTAAAATATGTTATATTTGTAAACAAAGTATGTATGATGGAACATTAAATAAAGACATTTTAGTAGCCAATCCCACATTAAATTAAATCATAATACAATCTAAAAAACATGGATGGGGCTATAAGATCCATGAACACTATGATTGTGAAGAATAAGATTTATGCCCTGAAAATATTCATTTTAAACTTTACAAATTGCAATGCTGTAAATGACTTGATCCAAGTAAGTAGAACAAGGCTCAAGTTCAATTATGTTAGGTCTACTAGAGCTCAATTCGAGTATAATGGATGGTATTAAAGCTTGTCTCATTTAAATCGTAAATGCTTAAGTTCACAAACCCCAAACAAGCAACTTGATCAACAAATATATGAATGAGCTGTAAAAAGGACAACATACAATCAATTAAATAAGTTGGCACGTTTTAAATATTTGATATTTAAAACAAGCATGTGAGTATAAAATGTTTATGAACACTAATTGATAAATTTGAAAAAGCATATATATACACTACATTCATGAATATTAATTGATACTTTAAAGAAGTATGCCTTTTTTGAACCACTATATCATACTTAAAAGAATGTATTAAAAGGACACATCAAGTACATAAACAATCGAAATTATTAATCTTTAGGAAAAAGGTTGCATGAAAAAAATGAAATCAATAATAATAAAAATAAATTATTCATTTTGTTAAAAATATATATAATATAATGTGTTGAAGATAAAAAAAGACAAGCATAAGCCAAACACATAGAAATAATAGCACAACAAAAAAACATGTACAAGATGTTAGAACTATACAATCTGCATGGCATTTTTGAGATTCTAAAAAAGAATAGTAAATGATTATGACTCATGATAACTAAAGATAAATACTAAGGTAAAACATAGAAAACAACAAAGCCTAGTAATCACAAAATGTATATTAAATAATTAAGCTTTTATAAATACATTGTGTCTAAGAATGGAGCAATTTAACAAAAGCTAAATAATCCAACTTCAAGATTTCATTCAACACCATCTTGATTAATAAAAAAATTACATTAGCTAGCTTTTATAATAAGACCATCAAACATATAATTCACAAATAAAATAGAGATCTCCGACCACTTTATTAAACTAGCAATAATACTATGCTACTAATTGAGAGTGGCTGCTATAGTTGAAACCAGGCACATTTTAATTTCAAGATCCGATGAAATGGCATGAAAAAAAATCATCATAGAACTCAAAAATCAAACCTTAAGTTATTCACTATTAAGAGTAACGGAGTGATTTCAAACCTCAGGGAACTTTTGGTTGTGAAAAGTGCAATGCATTCCTTTCCTAAATGATATTTTGATAATGTAGTAGATTTAACGAAAAACCATGTAGTGTAAATATCAACATGGAACTTGGCCCACTTTGCACAAATCAATCAACATGAAACTAAACTAGCCCTTCTTCCCTGATCCAGACAAACAAATTATGATATGCAAAAACAAAACTCTACATAGAAAGATATTCGTAATCTCGGCTCATTAGAATTACAAGACAATGTGAAGCACTGGATAGATAACAAAACATTAGAACAAAAATACCAATATTAACTTGAGAGCAGGTAGGAAAGAGTAATGACCACTTATAATCATCATGGACAGTAAGCTATTTAAACTCTTACAAGAACCATAGGCCTGAAAGATGGAAGGAAAGAGAGAGCAACAGAGAGAGGCAAAAACCTTCAACCTTGGAACATCTGGAAAGCAAAAGCGAAGAGGTGAGGGTTGAAGGAGACACACAAGTCATGGAGCTTGAAATGCCTATAAACAGTGGCATTCAGTACATGGAGATCGAGATCAACAGTGGCACCGACGGAGGCACAAAAAATCCTAACTATAAGGTCATCGAAGAGAGAAATGGACAAGGGAAACAAAGACCTTCTGCCTGATGAAAACCTTATAACTCCATAAACAAAGCTTGAAAGACTGTATCAACAAAAAAAATCATTTCTAAAAATCAAAACAAAAACAAAAGAAAAAAGTAAATTATGTGGGTAAATAAAACCAATCAATACATTCCATAATAATCAATTAAAGTTTAATATAATTGTTTATAAAAGTTTAAAATTATTGAGTTGTATATAACAATAAATCATCTATCATATCATAATTAAAAATTATTCAAATAATTTTTAGACTATGTGTGATAGTGAAAATAAAACTTTAACCATCTTAAAAAATATCTATTTATTATTAAGAGAATAAAAAATGATAAAAAAAATTTAATATCAAGTTTTAAGTATTATTCAAAAAAATTATATTTATATATATGCATATCATGAATAACATATAAAAAAACAAATATTATCGAAATAAAGAAAAATATAGAAACAAATCATCATTATTTGATACTAATTTTAACGATGAACATATTAAGAGTTGTATAATTTTTTGTAGCTACTCAATAAAACTACGGGTAATTAAGAAACTATGATTTAGTATGATTCAACAAAAATTTTAATACGAGATTAGAGGGGTCTTTATCGTTCAAATGATAATTAGATATTTAAATTGAGACAAAGTGATTTTTCTTAATTTATGATAAATAAAATATTAAAAATATAATTTTTTTATTTTTTTATCTTTATTTATTTACAATGAAATAAATAGATTTATAATGAAATGATTTTAACGTATGTATTTTTTATTATTAAGCATGATTATAATATTTGATTAAATGTTTTAATTTTTTTATAAATTTATCCAATCATAAAACTATTTAAAGTGATCTATTGATTAATAGTTAATTATAGGAATAAGTTTTTTAGTATATCATAAAATTAAGATCTTCTATAAAAGTTTTTTTCAATATTTCAAAATATAAATTTTAATTCAATAGATGAAAAAAGTATAACAATTACTTTAATATATATATATATATATATAAATTTATAATACTAACCATTCTATTAGTTTTTTTTAGTACCATATTTATCAATACTATTTGGAGCACTGATTTCAAACTTATTTTTTTTTAATGAAATTGCTTTTCAAAATATTATCAAATGTTTGTTTAGCTAAGTTTAAATACATACTTTTAATTTAAAAAATAGAACACAATGTCAAAAAATAAAAGAGTGTTTTATCATCATAAAATAACATTACAAAGTTTAATTCACTTTTTATTAAGAGATAAAATATTTTCTAATCATTTTTCAATACAATTAATAACAAATTTATAAAACCCATCAAGTTCTTAATAATACATTTTAATGATATTTTTTAATTTATTTTAATTAATTAATTAAATTTTTTAGGTTAAAATTATTATAAAAAATATAATCAAAATACATAATTTTTTCAATTGCCTCTGCGGCCGGTGAACTAACGCCATGGACTAAGCATTGAATTCCCCGACACTCCTCACTTCAGTTTTTCCTACAACCTTCTCCTCAATCCCTCCTCGAATACCTTCGTTTTTCTCTACTCCCTTAACCCTTTCTCATCCCTATGTCTTCTAGATCAGAACTCATCTACCACTTTATCTACGTCTTGCTTTAGCCTTCGTGTCGACGTTGCTCAGTTTTACAGCTCTCCATCGGTACTTCTTTGCATCTGAACAGCAACCTGAAGATTGCATTCTACTCCGACGGAATATTTTTCCATCAATGTACCCCCTATGTAGGCTCCACGAGGGGGCGGAGTCCCAAGGCTGGAGGGGATCGTTTATTGCTTCAGAACGAAATGGGATACCCTAGTCAGCTTCCTTTCAGTGACCAGATCCGCAAGATCTGCCGGGAAAACATGGTCCCCGTGTGGAACTTTCTCCTTCAAAGAGTGCAGTCGGAGAGAACTACAACGATGGTTCACCAAAATATTTTGGTTCATGGAGTGGCGGCACTTACTGAAGGGGTGAAAGCGAGGAGGTGGGAAAAGGAAAAGGGAAGCATAGATTTCGAGGATGGATCACCTCTAGAGGCGAAGGAAGTGGCGATGAAGGAGAGGGACCATGCGGAGGAGGGGGCGGTGAAGTTGAGGAATGTTGTTAGGTGGCAAAGGAAGGAGTTCAGGTCCCGGATGGCGGAGGTTGAAAGAGAGGGGTCAGAGCGAAAGCGAATGACAGACGAGTGGGCCAATGCTAGGTGAGATGTCTACTTTTTTATTTTATTTTTAGATTAGGGATAGCAGGTGGATTATACAGAACTAAATGTTGGAATTTGGAATTGGAGAAGAGGTTTTTTTTTGTCTTTGTGAGGTCATGAATACATTATTGTTCATGTTATTGTTCACTAAATGCATATTTTTTGAATTCGTGTGATATTGCTAATGTGTTTTCGATTGGAATGACTACATAATTGCTAATTACCTTTAGGTTTGTATTTGCTTAGTGAAAAACTATTTTTTTCTTTTGGTTAACACATAAGGTACAAACAGGTGATGTTAGATGGTTATGAGCAGCAATGTGATGAGGCAACTAAGATATTTGTAGAGTACCAAAAATAGCTTCATAAATAAGTAAGCCAAGCAAGAGACATTAGGAAGTTGATTACAGATAGTGATGCTGATTTTGTTGGTGAGATCCATTCGCAAAATGAGAAAAAGAAGTCTACACAATGGTCAAGGGTAGTAAATCATCAGATGATGTCATTTTAATTGAGACATCACGAGATAGAATCATTAGATTGGCATGCGAGTCTCTTGCAAGGCATATGATTTAAAGAATCCAAAGTACATTCCCAGCGTATGATGGGATTGGAATGAACTCTAGTATTCAAGTAGATGCTACCCAGTTTCTCGATGACTTGGAAGGTGATGTACTTGAAGATGTAATGGCTGTGATAACTGAGTCTCTTAGAAATCCATCATTGTTACTTCAGGCAATCGCTGCATACGCATTGCACTACAACAAATTGATCCGTAGGGAGACTGAAAATGTTGACATCCGAGCCGATGCAGAGCTTTTGAGGTAATTCTTTTTATCTTCAAATCATTGTTTTATTTTGTCTTTCCCCATAGGCTGAATTTATAAAAGATTTTCTTTAGTAGGAGGAGGAGGAAGAAGATATTGAGGAAGAAGAACATGGAGAAGAAGATGAAGAAGAAAAACTATAAGAAGAAGAAAAAGAAGATGAAGAAGAGGAAGAAGAGGAAGAAGAAGGAGAGAGGTAAAAGAAGAAGAAGACCATGAAGAAATAGATGGTGAAGAAGAAGAGGAAGAAGAAGAAGAATAATTAGAAGATGAAGATGAAGCATGAGAAGAATGCAAAGAAGAAGAAGAATAAGGAGGAAAAGATGAAGACGAGGAAGAAGAAGAAGGAGGAGGTAGAGGAGAAGGAGAAGAAGAAGAATAATAATAAGAATAAGAGAAGAAGAAGAAGAACAAGAAAAAGAAGAAAAAGTCAAAGAAGAAGAAAGGAAGAAGAAGAAGTTGAAGAAGAAGAAGATGATGATGATGAAGAAGAATTAGAAGAAAAAGAAATAGAAGTAGTAGAAGAAGAAGAAGATGATGAAGCTGGAGAAGTAGAAGGAGGAGGAGAAAAAGAAGAAGAAGATGTTGAAGAAGTAGAAGAAAAAGAAGATGACGATGATGAAGAAGAAGAAGAAGATGGTGAAAAAGAAGAAGAAGAGGAAGAAGTTGAAAGAGGAGTGTAAGACAAAAAAGAAGAAGAAAAAGAAGATGAAAAAGAAGAAGAAGAAGAAGCACTAGGCAAAGAAGAAGAAGAAGAAGAAGATGATAAGAAGGATGAGAAGAAGAAAAAGTAGTAGAAGAAGAAGAGTAGAAGAAGGAGGAGGAGGGGAAGAAGAAATTGAAAACAAAGAGAAAAAAGAAGAAGAAGAAGAAGAAGAAGAAGAAGCAGAAGAAGCAGAAGAAGAAGAAGAAGAAGAAGAAGAAGAAAGAGAAGAACAAGAACAAGAACAAGAACAAGAAGAAGACATAGGGGTAGGAAAAACTCAGCTTTGATGAGTAATCTCTGGCCTTCTCATAGTCTTCAAGTGCTCCAGGGTTCAAACGATGAAGCTCCTCTCGAGATATCCAAGTGTCATCTTCGTTTAACCTGTCTTTCCAATGTACAAGATATTTTCGATATTGTTTATTCCTAGTGTTAGTAATTTTATCATCAATAATTTTTTCAATCTGCTCACTCGATTTCTTAAAACAGGCCGGTGGACACTCGGGTAGAGGTTCACTCACAAGGGGAGTAGATTCAGGCTCAAACGGCTTACTAGGTATTTCCACTGGCTCCTTGTAAGCCACTAAGTCTGAGATATTGAAAGTGTTGCTAACTCCATAATCGTCTGGCAATTCTAAAATGTACGCGTTCGGGCTAATTTTAGTTATGATTCTAAAAGGTCCGATGCCCTTTGCATGCAACTTTCTTAATGTTCCTGGAGGAAACCTCTCAGGCCTCACACGTATCATGACAAAATCTCCCATAGAAAACTCCTTGTTCTTTCTATGTGCATCAGCCAATTTTTTATATGTTTCATTGCTTAGTTTAATTTTTTTTCTTTTATAATTTTATGAATATTTCTTATATGTTCGGCAAATTCTATGGCTGATTCTGATGAACCAGTATGTGTAGGTAAAGGAATTAAGTCTATAGGACTATGGGGCTTATAACCGTTATAGGCCTCGAACGGGCTTATTCCAATTGTCCTATTGACTGAGCTATTATAAGCATATTCTATTCTTGGTAAAGGTAGGTCCCAATTTTTAACGTTATCACCAACTAAACTTCTTAATAAGTTTCCTAAACTTCGGTTGACAACTTCAGTTTGGCCATCAGTTTGTGGATGATAAGATGTGGAGAATTTCAGTTTTGTTCCTAATGATTGCCATGAAGTTCTCCAAAAATGTGATGTGAACCTAACATCTCTATCAGATACTATGGTCTTGGGTACTCCATGTATTTTGACAATTTCGTCAAAGAAAAGTATAGAAATATGAGATGCATCTGAGGTCTTATAACATGGTACAAATCTAGCCATCTTAGTGAATCTATCGACGACTACAAAGATTGAATCAAATCGCCTTGTTTTCTTCTCCTTGTTCTTCTTGCTCTTCTTCTTCTTCTTCTTCATCTTCTTCTTCATCTTCTTTTTCTTTTCCTCCTTCTTAACCTTCTTCTTCTTCTCCTTATTTTTTTTCCCTTCTTTGTCTTCTTCTTCTTCTTCTTCTACTACTTCTTCTTTTTCTTCTTCTTCTTCATCTTCTTCTTCTTCTCCTCCTTGTTGTTCTCTTTTTTCTTTTTCTTCTACCACTTCTTATTCTTCTTCTTCTTCCTCCTCCTCTTCTACTTCTTCTTCTTCTTCTTCTTCTTCTTCTTCTTCTTCTTCTATTTCTTCTCCTTCTTCTGGTTTCTCTTCTTTTCATCTCCTTCTTTGTGTTCTTCTTTTGCTTCTACTTTTTCATCTCCTTCTTCTTCTTTTTCATCTTCTTCTTCTCTTCTTCTTCTTCTTCTTCTTATTCTACTTCTTTTTATTCTTCGTCTTCTTCTTCTTTGTTTTCTTCTTCTTGTTCTTCTTACTCTTCTTCTTCTTCTTCTTTGTCTTCTTCTTCTCCATCTCCTTCTTCTTAACTTTCCTTCTTTGTCTTCTTCTTCTCCTCCTTTTCCTTCTTTGTCTTCTTCTTCTTCTTCTTGTACTTCTTCTTTTTCTTCTTCTTCTTTTTGTTCTTCTTCTTCTCCTTCTCCTTGTTCTTCTCTTTCTTCTTCTTCTTCTAGCACTTCTTATTCATCTTTTTCTTCTTCCTCCTCTTCTACTCCTTCTTTGTCTTCTTTTTCTTTATCTTCTTTGTCTTCTTCTTCTTCTTCTTCTACTTCTTCTTTTTCTTCTTCTTCTTTTTGTTCTTCTTCTTCTCCTTCTCCATGTTCTTCTCTTTCTTCTTCTTCTTCTACCACTTCTTATTCTTCTTTTTCTTCTTCCTCCTCTTCTACTCCTTTGTCTTCTTTTTCTTTATCTTCTTCTTCTTCTCCTCCTCCTTCTTCTTCTACTTCTTCTTCTACTCCACCTCCTTATTATTATTATTATTATTATTGTTATTATTATTATTATTATTATTATTATTGTTATTATTATTATTATTATTATTATTATTCTTCTTCTTCTCCTTCTTTTTCTCCTTCATCTTCTTCTTCTTCTACTTCATGTTCTACTTCTTCTTCTTCTTCCTCTTCTCCTTCATCTTCACCTTCTTCCTCTTCTTCTTCTTCTTCCTCTTCTAACTCTTCTATCTCTTCTTCTTCTTCTTCTTAATTTTTCTCTTTTTATTCCTCTTCTTATTCTTCTCCTTTTCTTCTTCTCTTTCTCCTACTTCTTCTCCTTCTTCTTCTTCTTCTTCTTCTTCTCCATTTTATTCTTCTTGTTCTTCATATTCATCTTCTTCTTCATCTTCTTCTTGTTCTCTTCTTCCTCTTCTTATTTTTCTTCTTCTACTTCTTTCTTCGTCTTCTTCATCTTCTTGTTCTTGTTATTCATATCCTTCTTCTTCTTCTTCTTGTTCTTCCTCTTCGTTTTTTTCTTCATTTTCGTCTACTTCCTCACCTTCTTCTTTTTCTTGTCCTTCTAATTCTTCTTCTTCATCTTCCTCTACTTCTTCTTTTACTTCTTCATCATCATCATCATCATCTTCTTCTTCTTCCTCTTCTTTTTCTTCTTCTACTTATTCTTCTTCTTCTCTTTTTTCTTCTCCATTTTCTCCTTCTTCTCCTTCATCTCCTTCTTCTTCTTCTTCAACTACTACTACTACTACTATTGCTACTACTTCATTTCCTTTTTCTTCTTCTTCTTCTTCTTCTTCTTCTTCTTCTTCATCTTCTTCACATTTTACTCTCTTCTTCTACTTCTTCTTCTTATTCTTCTTCATGTTTTTCTTCTTCCCCTACTTCTTCATGTTCTTCCTTGTCTTCTATTCCTTCTTCTTCTTCTTTCCTCTTCTTCTACTTCTTCTTCATCTTCTTCTACTTCTTCTTCATCTTCTTCCTTTTTGCTTCCCTTTCTTTTTCTTCTTCTTCTTCCTCTTCTTCATCATCTTCTTCTTTTTCTTCTTCATCATCATCTTCTTCTTTGTCTTCTTATACTTCTTCTTCTTATTCTTTCTCTTCTTCATCTTGTTCTTCTTCTTCTTCGTCTTCATTCAATTCAACTTCTTCTTCTTCTTTTACTTCTTCTTCTTCTGCTTCTTTTAGTTCTTGTTCTTCTTCTCCTTCTTTTCCTTCCTCTTGTTCGTCTTCTTCTTCTTCTCGTTCTTTAGTTCTTCTTTGGCTTTTCCTCTAAATCTCCTTATTCTTCTTCTTCTTCTTCTTCTTCTTCTTCAAATTCTTATTCTTCTTCTTTGTTTTCTTCTTCTTTTTCTTCTTGCACTTCTTCTTCTTCTTCATTGCTTTCTTTTTTTCCATTACCTTCTTCTTAACCTTCTTTTCCTTCTTCTTCTCCTTCTTATTCTTCTCCTTCTTCTTTTTCATCTTCTTTTCCTTCTGTCTTCTTCTTCTTCTTTTTCTTTTTCTTCTTCTTCTTCTTCTTCTTCTTCTTCTTCTTCTTTTTCTACTTCTCATTCTTCTTCTCCTCCTCCTCCATCTCTTTCTTTATCATTTTCTTCAACTTCTTATTCTTCTTCTTCTTCTTCTTCCACTTCTACTTCTTCTTCTTCTTTGTCTTCTTCTTCTTCTTCTTCTTCTTCTTCTTCCTTTTCTTCTTCTTATTTGTCTTCCTCTTCTTCTTCTCCTCCTCCTCCTTCTTCTTCTTCACCACCTCCTCCTCCCCCTTCTTCTTCATCTTCTTATTCTTCTTCTTCTTCTTCTTCCTCATCATCATCTTCTTCTTCTTCTTCTTCTTCTTCTTCTCTTCCTTCTTCTCCTTCTTCTTCTTTTTCTTCTTCTTCTTTTATTTCTTCTCCTTCTTCATCATCATCTTCTACTTCTTCTTTTTCTTCTTCTTCTTCTTATTCTTCTTCTTCTTCTTCTAACTCTTCTTTCTCTTCTTCTTCTTCTTCTTCTTATGTTTTCTCGTCTTATTTGTCTTCTTCGTCTTCTTGTACTTCATCTCTTCTTCTTTTTCCTCTTCTTCTTCCCCTTTTTCTTCTTCGTCTTCTTATTATTATTATTCTTCTTCTTCATCTTCATCTTCTTCTTCTTCTTCTTCTTCTTCTCCTTTTTCTTCTTCTTCTTCAACTTCTTTATTTTCTTCTTCTTCTTCTTCTCCTTCTCCTTCTTCTTCTTCTTTGCCTCTTCCTTCTTCATCTTCTTTTTTTTTCTACTTCTTCTACTTTTTCTTCTTCTTCCCCTTCTAAATCTTCTTCTTGTACTTCTTATTCTTCTCCTTCTTTTTCATCTTCTTCTACTTTTTCTTTTTCTCATTTTCCTTCATCTTCTTCTTCGTCAACTATTTCTTCTTCTCTTTCTCCTTCTTCTCCTTCTTTTTCTTCCTCTTCTTCTTCTTCTTCTTTTGCTTTATCTTCTTCTTCTTCTTCTTCTTTTTCTTCTTCTTCTTCTTTATCATATTTTTCTTCTTCTTCTTCTTCATTTTCTTTTCATTCTTCTTCTTCTTCTTCTTCCCCTTCTTCTTCTATGTCTTCTTCAACTTCTTCTTCTTCATCTTCTACCTACTCTTCTACATCTTCTTCTTCTTCAACTCGTTCGTCTTCTTCTTCTCCTTCTTCTTCTTATTCTTTTACTTCTCCTTCTTCTTCTTGTTTTTCTTCTTCATTTTTCTCATCAACATCATCTTCTTCCCCTTTGTCTTCTTATTTTTCATCTTCTTTTAATTCTCCTTCAACTTCTTCGTCTTCCTCTTCTCCTTCTTCTTCTTCTTATTCTTCTACTTTTCTCTTTTAATTTTCTTCTTCTTCTTCTTCTTGTACAACTTCTTTTTCTTCTCCTTCTTCTTTTCCTCCTCCTCCTCCTCCTCCTCCTTCTTCTTCTTCTTTAAATTCTTCTTCTTCTTCTTCTTCTTCTTTATCTTCTTCTTCTTTTTTTTCTTCTCCATCTTCTTCTCCAACCTCTCCTTCTATTTTTTCATCTTCTTCTTCTTCTTCTTCTTTTGCTATTTCTTCTTCAACTTCTGCTTCATTTTTGCCTTCTTCTTGTTCTTAATCATAATCACCTTCTTCTTCTTCTCTTCTTCTTTGTCATTTTATTCTTCTTCTTCTTCTTCTTCTTCAATCTTTAATCTTGTTCTTCTTCGCCTTCTTCTTCTCCATCATGTTCTTCTTCTTCTTCTTCTTCATCTCCTTCTTCTTCTTCTTCTTCTTCTTCTTCATCAACATCATCATCCATCTTCTTCTTCTCCTTCTTCTTCCTCTTCTTCTTTCTGTACTTCTTCATCTTCTTCCTGTTTATCTTCTTCTTCTTTTTCTTCTTCTTCTTCTTCTCCTCCTCCTTCT